>JAVJIF010016960.1:0-94898 GCA_038442645.1 Agave tequilana | reverse complement strand
CTGTAGCAAATCTGAGAGTTTCTAGGCCCTGCTTTCTTGAACAGAGTCCAGGGCCACTTATATATCCACTGCAGCAAAAATTTTCTTGATATCTATTACTGCACACTAAGAACCTGCATAATGGTGAGTATTCCCGCCTGTCACGCGGGTGACTCGGGTTCGTTCCTCGGCAACGACGCCAAAATTTGATTGAGTTGGAACCTGCACACCAAGAACAAAGAAGAGAGTTAACCAAAAATGTAAACTTAAAAAGAGAATTACTTACCATCCCTCCCTGGCAACGATGCCAAAATTTGATTGAGTTGGAACCTGCACCCAAAAAATAATAATTTAGAAATTAATATTAAAACATACAAGGTACTCAATACTATCACTATAGCAAGTGGCTATGCGTGTTGTGATCCACAAGAAGGGATTAGCGATGGAAGCTTTTAATAAGTTCTCTTTTAAGTTACTGAAAATGATTAAATTTCTTCTTTTAGTTCTTAAAAAAAAAATTAAAAAAAGTTATAGTTAAGTTAAGAAGAAAGTGATAGATTGAGAAGGTGGAGAAAACAGAAAATAGATTTATATAAAGAAATAAAAAGAGTGAATAAAAAGTTGGGAGATTGTGGTGTTGGTGATCTAACTAAAAAATAAAAGAAAGAAAGTTAAACTTAAAAGAAATACTTACCTTTTTTCGGTTGACGACTTATCTGGAATCCTTGCATGTTTTACCTTACTTCGGAGGCGATCAACGCATAATCCATTAGATCGAGCTCAATCTCTATTCGCATTACATCATCAAGATGAGAATGAAGTGATACAAAATCTTGAGGAGGAGCATCATCATGAAATATCAGTGGCACTCATACAAACATGGCTATACTAATGCTTCTAGATTCACTTGGATACTCATCAAAACCAAAAGAGGAAAAGTAGAAAGAAAAAGAAGAAAATATAAACAAGAAGAGCATAAATATGTTACTTTTGATTGCTTGTAGAAATGATGAAAGAAAGGAGGAGGTTACATCGATGTCACTTTCAACATAAATCTCTCTCTTTTACTTACATGAATCTCAGTCTAACCTATGCTCACAAAGAAATAAAAATTGCATAAAATGAAAATAAAAATCTACACTAAAAAGAATGAAAAACTGACCTAAGAATCTATCTCTGCTTGATCGTCCCCATCCCCAATAGTCTCTGAAAACCCAGTATTTATTGGCAAAAACTAAACGAGGGAGAGCATACGAAGATAGGGGAGCAAACGTTCTCCCAACAAATCTAACCAAGCAGTGGAAATGCAGCTTTGGCTGCATTTCTGCGGGAGGTACAACTACCTGCTTTGATGATTTGGCTTCACCTTCAGCTGGATTTTCAGTTTGGGTCCTAGATTTTGATGAAACCTCCTTTTATCTTTAGCTTTAACTAATTGATTTGTAGAGATCTGATTTAATTGATTTTCAACTGGTTTTATCTTCTTTGAATTGCCCTGATTTGCCCCAATCAGCCCTGATCTTTGATTTGAATTAATTCTAAATTAAATTAGAATTTTGATGGGCATTTGGGCTCGTTTTCTTTTCCTTCTGCCTTAGTAAAGAGCCTGCATATAAATTAGACAATAAATAGGATTAAGAATAGAGCTTATGATATAATAAATATGAGAATGTGACGATAAATATGCAGTATCAGTGACCGATCATGTAGGTATTTCTGACATGCGCATATACGTCACAGTAACGTCTCCGAACCCGCAGGATCGGGGCGTTACAATGTTCATTAATCAGTTTATGGCCGTTAAAGGTGATTACCCAAAAGGTAAGTTTCGGGCATTGGGATAGGTCCACTCTTCTAACAAATATTGGTGGTCAAGAATGGTGGGCTTTGTCTTGAAGATTTGAAGGAAGAGTTGCGACAGACCAACCGGCATGCTGCAGTCAGGTTTGTCCAGTATGGCATACCGTAAAGCAGTCATCACTTCTTCGCATGCTAGAATGCTATAATTTGGAGACATGCACATTCTTCACCCCAATTCGAGAGATGAGATTTTCTCTTCATGAAATGTATGAAGTCTCTGGGTTAGCGATTGGGGACATTCCCTACAAAGAATATGTCCGTCGGCCGAAGAATTGCACCTGATGGAGGAGAGTGCTCTCTTGGTATATGCGACATATTGAGAAGTGTTGTGTCACTTCCACATCTATGCTGAGGTCATTGGTTTGAGATTCGGAGGGGTCAAACAGATGGCCTGAGCGAACTATATTTTCAATGGTTTGGGAGACAAGGCTGACCGATTGACTCACCTAGCTCCAAGCATGGATGCAGAGATTAGGAAGAGAATTAGTGCATCAACATCCTCCTATACCACAGAATCGGCTGAGGATACTTTCAGACCAAGCATAGTCTTCAAAAGTTTTCATTATCAAGCCAAGACTCCTATTTCCAATAGGGTTTTGCTAGCTGTATTCTTGATGCTGTGGTTGAAATGGTGCGTCGTGCTGACACTTATTCATGAAGTTATAGTTGCAGATATGGTATACCGAGTTGTCCTACTAGCGTTTGGCTAAAACATTGCTCTTCTTCCAGCGATGGTGGGGTGTATTCAGAGCGAGCTTCAGGCATTAACCAAAACGTTCTGCATAGTAGAAGCTCTGGTAAATGATGATGGCAATGAACTTATTGATCGGCTTGGTGATCCTGAGGTAAAGGTGCCTAATCTCAGAGTTGCACTTCCCTACACCTATTTGGTGACATAGTATTTTATGCATTGCCCATCCCTGATGATAGTCATGCACACATCCTGTAGAAGTTAGAGCGCTTGACTTGGCAGGATACCTATATATTCTATATTTAGAGAACCATTCAGAGTGACTTCAACTATCAGATGGTCTGGTGCTTTCCTGATATTCAGGGTATGTCGTATGGGGATCGCTTCCTGGACTTCGCATGTCCAGATGGGTATACCACCTTATCGATTGGTGTCTTATGTTGGCTAATTAATATTTGACCCAGATATCTCGTATTTCGCTAAGGTGCACTTGCTTGATCGAGCCATATTTGCCAAGTCTATTCACTCATCAATTTGGGTATGATTAGCTCTATGTGGGAATCTGAATATTGGTCTTCACTTCAATGGGAACCTATTCAAAGGGGCATGGGCATGGTACTTTCACGTGGCCGGAGGGATGGGGGCAACGTTTAGTCTTCCCCAGCGATCACCCAATTCATAAACTAGCCTCATCTTTTGCACCTGATATGTCATTGCCAATATGGTGCCGAGTTATGGGATGAACCCCTCATGCATTAAAGCTATCAAGTTCACCTACAGCGCTTGTAAGGGATCCAAGATTGTTCGTAAGAAAGGAATAAATGAGTATTTGAAGGTTGGAAAGAGCTGGTACATATGAAGCAACAGAGTGTGTTGTTGAAATTACGGAGGAATGCTTTGTAAGAAAGTCTCACCAAGCCGTAGCGAAGCGTGCCCCTCCATCCGCCTCTGCAGGTGGTTCGAGTCAGAAGATGGAACAAAGAGAGCCTGAAGCTGAAGTTTCATTTCAGGGAGCTTCTCAGTCAGAATTGGGCCCTGCGGAGTCTGAGGAAGAGGAGGAGGTAGCTCTCCGCTCATTCGGAGTCAGTGTAGTGGAGGCCTTGCTCCTTCAAATGGGATAGAAGTTGCAGAGAAGCCACAGTCAGAAGCTCCATCAATGTCCTTAATGGCCTTAGGAGAAGGAGCTGAAATGTAATCAGGCTCTCCAAGCATTATGATGCCGGCCCTGAAGATTCCTGAATCTAGCCGGACTACTCGACCAATTGGTAGGAAAGCTCTAATTAACAAGGCTCTCTTGGTTCAAGTATTGTCTTCATCGTCTGAATAAAACGACAAGGATATTGGATCTGAGCCTGCTCCTCACGATGCTAGCAAATTCTCGCATAAGATAGAAGAGAAAATGCAAGCAGCTACCCCAGAGACAGAGTTGCCATCCACTGAAGTTATCCTTTCTTTTCCACCCATGACTGAAGTTCACCTAGAGGGGGGATCAATAGGTGATAAGCTAATCTAATGATGAATTAATGCAAAATTAAAACTACTAAGCTAAACACATCAAGTATAACACAAGAGTGTAACCGAATCCCGGTGAAGGGCTCTGGACTATCTCCTCAAGGTTCCTCTAGATAAGAGTTGAGGTGCCGCTATGGCTCTCTTAGTTGAATACAAGTGTGAGCAAACAATCCCCAAACATATATTAATATAAGCACAAGTATATCAAGCAAGTAATGAACATGAAAAATAAGAGCATGCAAGATATAAACACCAGTGAGAGATAAAGAAAACAATCGCAAACACGGGAGATTTGTTTCGAGGTTCGAGCACCCTCGCTCTACGTCCCCGCCTTCAACACTTGAAGGATTTCCACTAGAATCGTTCCACCGGATCACTCGGGATGCAACACCTACAAGGAATTCACACTAGAACTCTTGGACTCACTAGTCCCTCTCTTGTTCCCGCAAGAACTACAAACGCAAGCACACTAGCTTGTCGAGGTCGCACCTCTACACCGAGCTCCCACAAGAACTCGAAACAACTCGAACCCGCAAGTTCGCCTCCTCAAATACAAAGTAGAACACTTGGTGATCTAAACACTTTGATCACCTAAAAACACTCTCACAATAACTCTTCTATAGGATTGATATAGCAATGGAAAGCTCAAGCATGTGTGAGAAAACTAGGATGGATTTTGTGGTGAAAAACTCAAGAAATCTCTTTTTCAAAACACTCTTGAAAAAACTCTTCTTTTGATATGAAAGTATTTCGCTCTAAAACAAGTGGAGATAAACACTTAGAAAGGTAGGAAAAACTAGCTTGAAAACCCACTTCAAATTTTTGTTGAAGCTAAACACCAACTAAGATCTTGATCAAATATCTTAGACTAATTAAACAGAAGATCATTAGTACTATACTACATGAGTTAATCATCATCAAAACTAGAGATCTCCCCTTTTTCGATGATGACAAAACTCATGAACTTATATATGCATGGATTAAAGATAAGTTCATAGAAGCTCCCCCTTAACTCATGCATAACAATAAATAATAAGATATTCAATGAAGTGCATAAACTAAACAAATATATATGCATAAACAAGGAGATAAACATGCATAAATTCATCAGATTCTTCTCCCCTTTTTGCATAAACATGTATATATCAAAACCTAAAATCCTTCTCCTCCTTTTTGTATAAAAAAAGGAGATGAAATAAATATATAAACATTCATATATAAATTAACAAATATTTTCCTCCTTTTTGTCAATAAACATGCATATATAAATCAAATACCTCCCCCTTTTTGTCAAATCATCAACAAAGGGGCGAAAACAAATCAAACAATAAGGATATATATATATGCGATATACATTCATGAAGAAGAGAAATGTGAAGTTAGCCCCCCCTGCATACATGCATTACATGAAGAAGGGATGACAAAATCCTAACTCACATAAAACATAATATGCAATGTATAAGCGGAGATGTTAAGCTCCCCCTACACACGTGTACCACATAAAGAAGAGATGTCAAGCTCCTCAATATAAGATACACTCAACATGAATCTATATATAAAAGAGATGTTAAGCTCCCCTGGCATATAGGCAATTCATATAAATTTTTTTTTGAAATCTCTTTAAAAACAAATTTTGAAATCTCTTAAGTCAACAAAACAAATTTTGAAATCTTTTAAGTCAACAAAATAAATTTTGAGATACCACTTGTAAATAAGCAAAAAAGTTTAAGATACCAATGAAAGTAAAACATTTTGTATTTTTGATACCAATTGAAATATATAGTAAATTTTGATACCAAATAAAATGTCTATTGAAATATCAAGTGAAAACAATGCATAAGCATATAAGGATACCAATTTATTTTTAATTTTATGTCAAGCTTAGCATAAACGTAATTTGTGTTTTAAACATGTAAAGTTATTATAAAACAAGCACAATCAACTCATATATATGTATGAAAAAGAAAATGCCAATTGAAATAGATATTTATTTGAGATTTTGAAGCATACATATATAAAAACAAATATGAGTATACAAAAATAGTATTTCATGAAATACATGTGTATAACTCATAACTATCCACCCTATTCATGTATATGTTTAAATAGATGTTCAATTTGAGCATACAAGGCATGGTCGCCCATCCAACCACCCTTGAAGGGCAGAAGTTTTCAAAAATAAGATTTGAAAATAATTGTATTTTAAAAATACTACCAAATGAAGAATAAATAACTAGTTAAATAATTTTTTGAAAAACTAGTTAAAGATCCTTCAAATATAAACCCAAATCATGTATATCTCATGAAATATATCAAATACACAAAAATTGACACTCGAAATCTATAAAGCTTAAAAATGTGCTCATGAAACAAAATCTTGAGTAAACAAAAATGATGTGAGTGTACAAAGGCTATCTGAAGAGCATATTCATGAAATAATCAATAAAGCTCAAAATAAATATGAATTTTTTTTATCAACCAAATATGAAAATCATAAAAAATTATATATATATATTATTAAAAACAAACCCAAGGTATATGTATGTTTTAATGAAACTAACAATATACATACATATCCTAAGCACAAAAGAGTCCATAATGTAATTTGCATGAAGGCAAGTGACTTACGGGTATACATGTATATTTATTAGTTTTGGACAAAAGTTACATATACGTGAAGCAAAAACATGCATAAAGTTAAGGAAAACAAGTGCAAATGAAGGAATCATCAAAACTAGAGTATACATGAACATATAATGAGTACAAATAAGCAATGAAGTATAAACATATAAGAATCAATTGTTACTCACTACTTGTACAAGTATATACACAAGTTTTAATGAAAAATTCATCTAAACAAGTGTTCACCTCATGAAATTCAAAACATGATTATTTTAACACAAACCAAAAACATACTAAAAATCATCAAATGTAAAAGTATGTAAACTAAGATAGGAGTTTAGAGATAGTTATCAAACTATATGCATTATTCTCTAAGCCTCCTAAACATGGTGGTCCTCTCACCAAACTTTCTTGATAGCGGTGCATCAATTTTGTATGTCCATATTTTCATACGCATCACCACCAAGGCACTAAACCTCTCACGTCATGTGAGAGCCCACACCTACATCAAACACAAGATGTGAGGATTTTGGTACCCATTTTCTTTTGGGTCCACAGGGGTTAGCATTATAAGGAACCCAAATATTTTAATTTGTAAAATTTAAAGAATTTACTCTATCATAGCAAAATCTTGCAAGATGGCTTTTGTGACTGCAATGTGCACATTTGTACACTCTAACATGCACATGAGAATGAGTGTGATCATGATGTGCAAAGTGTGCATATATATACCGTGGGTGATGTGAATGAGCATGTGAAGCTTGTTTCTTTCAAAAAAAGGTTTCCAATCTATTATGATTAAATGTATAATTGCTCAAAGTTGAGCTCAAACAATTTATTCTATTTTTTAAAAGTTGAATCTCATTTTTATCAATGGTAGCATGAAGAGCATGGCAAGTATGAGAATTAACAATCTTTTTCTTTTTAGAAATATTTTCTTTTTCTTTTGAAACAATATTTCTTTTCAAAGAGTTGTTTTCTTCTAAAACAATTTCTTTTTCTTTTTCCACCAAATTAATTTTATTGTTTAAAGAATTATTTCCATCACAAATATCATTTAATTTAGAAAACAAGGAAATATTCTCCTTTTTCAAAGATTCATTTTGTTTAGAAATGTTTTTCAATTTATTTTGAAAAGAATCTTCTTCTTTTGAAATGGATTCATATATATTTTTCAATCTTTTATGATCCTTTTTGAGCAAATCATATTTTTCAAGAAGTTGTTGACAAAAAGATGCAATTTCATCATAAGACAAGTCAACATCCTCATCAAGCTTGGATTCGAAATTTACCTCAAGGGGGTTATCCCCTTGGACCATATAGCATAAGTTGGAAGCCTCACTTCCATCATCCGAGTCACTCCCCGCATAATATATTACTTTTGTTCATTAAGGGAGACTATATTGTTCCATACTACAAAAATCGAATCAAAGTTAGAAATCCTAGATAAATATTCATCATTTAGGGGTAACTTTAGAGCATGGATGGCTTTTACATTAGCCTCAAGATATTTGTCATTTAAACAATAAGAGTCTTTAATAGTAGCAAAATAAACATGAATACCTAGGGCTTTGAGGTACATTGACATCTTAACCTTCCAAGTTTGGATGTTAAGAATATCAAACATGGGAGGTGACATAAAATCCATGTGTGTGTATAAATATTGTGATTAGCTAAAATGAGGATCTTTAACTCAAGGTTGTTAGACCCAAATAAAGAGCACCAAGCTCTAATACCAATTGAAGTTCACCTAGAGGGAGGGATGAATAGGTGATAAGCTAATCTAATAATGAATTAATGCAGAATTAAAACTATTTATGCAAACTAAAAATTATTAAGCTAAACACACTAAGTATAACACAAGAGTGTAGCCGAATTCCTGATGAAATGCTCTGAACTATCTCCTCAAGGTTCCTATAAATAAGAATTGAGGTACCACTCTGGCTCTCTTGGTTGAATACAAGTGTGAGCAAACATCCCAAGCATGTATCAATGGAGCACAAGTATATCAAGCATATAAAAGAGATAGACAATATAAGCATGCAAGATATACACACAAGTAAGAGATGAGAGAGAGCAATCGCAAACACGGAAAATTTGTTTCGAGGTTCGAGCACCCTTGCTCTACGTCCCCGCCTTCAACACTATGAAGGATTTCCACTAGAATCGATCCCACCAGATCACTCGGTGTCGCATCACCTACAAGGAGTTTACACTAGAACTCTTGGACTCACTAGTTCCTCTCTTGTTCCCACAAGAATAACACACGCAAGCACACTAGCTTGTCGAGGCCGCACCTCTACACCGAGCTCCCACAAGAACTCGAAACAACATGAACTCGCAAGTTCGCCATCTCAAATTCAAGGTAGAACACTTGGCGATCTCAACACTTTGATCACCTAAAACTCTCTCACAACAAAGATCCGTATAGGATTGATGTAGCAATGGATAGCTCAAGTATGTGAGAGAAAAACTTGGATAGAATTTGTGGTGAAAAACTCAAGAAATCACTTTTGAAAATACTCTTGATAAACTCTCCTTTTGATATGGAATTTTCAGATCTAAAACAAGTGGAGATATACACTTAGAAAGGTAGAAAAAAACTAGCTTGAAAATCCACTTGAAATCTTGTTGAGAACAGTCCAAGGGAACCTCAATTTATAGGCCTCCAATATCTAGCCGTTGGGGTCCAAATCAGCAGCTGACGCTGCTGTCGGTCGACCGCCCGATCGACCGCCAACGGTCGGATTTCTGACCATTAGGAAAAGCGGTCGACCGGACGGTCGATCGAAAACTCCTGTGGTATCTCAGAGATAAGGCAACTTAGCCCTGTGGTATCTCGAAAACTCCTGTGGTGATCTCAAAAACTAGTAAGATATCAGAATTTGATATTCTCACTCTTTGTATTATCACTGATATCATTGTAATGGCTGCAGATGACATTTACTGGCTCAAGAAGAAAAGTCTATCATGGGCACCAGTGCAAAAGACATTCTTGTTGAGGTTTCTGATGGGGAGATTCTGTCTCCTCGTTTTAAATTAACCGCAAGCGCACGGTCGTTTGATATAGCACTTGAGGGTCGATCCACAGGGACAAGTGGTTCTTTTGGTTTCAACACTTCTAGGCGAATTGATCAAAGGTTTTGTGGGAGTTTTTTCTGAACTATATGTTAATTTAGAAAACTCAAGCACTTAGGATCGAATCCCCTAAACTAGCATCAAGCGGTCAATTTCGATGTCCATACCGGTTTGTTTGTCACTTCTTAAATCTCTATTTCTAATAGGCAAACTAAGTCTGAACACTAATTCTAAGCACAGGGTATTATCTGCATCACATGGTCCATCAAAGGTAAATAAAATGACAAAATAAATTAAAAACAGAAAAAGCAGTAAAACCCTAAGTATGGACCATTGACTATTGACACATACCTTGTCAAATAACTAGTGACTCTAGAAATAATCTCCTAAAAGTTATAGGTCAATTGGTGTGTGCAACAACCCTAGATAGGAGATCTACTTATGATCACATGAATTTAGGTTAGGTTCATCTCCCCTAAATACTTGCGGGGAATTTAGCTATGCATGAATCAATTAACAATAATAGAATCTCATAAATTAATCATACTCAAATAACTAAACTAATTAATATAATTAAATCAGTTTAAGATTATCTAAATTTAATTAAATCATTAATTGCAAACATTAATAAATTAAACTAATTAAATTGAGTTAATTAAAAAATATATAATAAAATATTTACCTTGCAGGGGCGCCCAAACTGGGGCGCCCTGCCTCTTCAAAATGGGGCGCCTATGGCGCCCCTTTCTTTTCAAAGGGAGGGCGCAATGCGCCCTCTGTTTTGATTGTACAGAGGCGCCTGTTGGCGCCTCTGCATGTGTTTTTTTTTAATTTTTTAATTTTTATTATTTTTTTCTAAAAAATAAAAACCCTAGAAAAGAAGCCCCAAATCTTAGCCTTTACATGTATATTTATAGGCTAGGGTTTGGCTATTTTACATGAAAGTCTAAAATAGTTACAAAATTACAAGGAGAATTGTTAAATTAATTTTGCACTTTTACATCTCTATCCATTTTGCGTTTAAGCCCCTGACTTTTGCAAAATTACGTTTTCACTCAAACTGGCCTCGAACTCTTTGATGTCAGTTTTAGGTATAGCAGAGCGATCCCAGCAGTGTCAAGCCTCCTATCTCGCCTTCAACTCCTTTTAATGCGCTTTACGGTCTCGAAAGAGTCTTTTGTGGTCCAATCTTCTCCTAATAACTTTGTCTGCAAAATAGACTAAAGATACCCGAGTAGCATTATTTATAAACAAATGATAGATAAATATGAGTATGAAAATGTAACAAAATTGGCGCTCAACAAATACCCCCATACCTATCTTTTGCTAGTCCTCGAGCAAAACTAATAAAAAGAAAAAGAAAAACTAAACTGCCCTAACTCACTTTCGTAGGAATCACGGTTGCACTTAGCACGTGCAACAAGCCGTTAACCCCTAGGTTACCCCTAGAGGACGAGTTTTGTCTCGTGAGGGTTTTCAGTGGATTACACCCACAAAATCCAAGAAAGTTAGAGATTAAGAAATAAATAAAAGTAAAATAAGGATAACCGAAAATCAAGAAAAGAAAAACAAATCAATATTTTTTAGTTAACTAGCTAGCAAGATCATCAATTTTCATGAGTTTTATTTTCAAGTAAAATCTCACTTCAAGAAATCATATTGGCTATAAAATAAAGTCAAATCCAAAACTTTACACCACCTGTCCTAAGTTTCAGATCCTATGTACCCCGTGATCGTGATGTAGTTCTTAAGCTTGGAAAATTTAGTTATAACTTTCATACTTTTTTTCTTTTTTTCTTTTATTTCTCTTTTTTTTAACTATCTTTCGCATAGATACCGAGGCTTCCTGAGGCCAAGGTACCTAACTAATTGATAATCAAAATTATTATATTTTTATATTGTCTTGTCCTATTAGGCTTTCTCAGCTACCCATATAGCGAGCTTTGGCCAATGCTCCCTAACCAGATGGTTTTAGGTCAATAAGTGTAAAAACACTCCTACGGACTTAATTACTCAAGCAACTGAGGCCACAAGACAAGACTTATTAATATTTATTTTACCATATAATAATTTTTTTTTTAGTTGTAATCAATATCCCAAGCCTATGAACTTAAAAGTGTAAGTGTTATTGGGTACATAATCACTTAGATTAAGTTTAGATGGTATGTTCATTTTAGATTCTAATCTTTATTTTAAGATTTTATGATTCTTTCATTTTGATCATACCTTTAAAATCCGCTCATGAATACTAAATCACTCGCATATTAGCTAACCATTTGTAAAAAAATTTCAACCTTTTTTTTCAAATTTTTTTTTGTTTTTTTAAGACTCCTAAAAGAAAATAAAGAGAAAGAAAAAGAAAAAAAACCCTAAAAGGAAAACAAAATAAAAAAAACTCCTAAAAGGAAAAGAAAAAAAAATGTGAATCTCCCCCCACACTTGAACTGTGTCATATCTTCATCACACAGATGAATACAGAGATAAAAATAATGTAGCATGTAATTTACACATCCAAAACTTGTACACAATCATGATGATCATGAAATCCAAGCATACAAAAGATATAGAAATGTAAACAGTATGCTACATTAGCAATACTCACAGTGTATTAGAAAATCAAGCTATCGAAGAAACAAAAATTCTCTCTGTGTGTGGTGGATGCCTCCTTACTTATCCTGTATCACTTGTAATAAACTCGGCACATAGGTTAGAGAAAGAGAAATAAAAGACTCACTAAAACTGACTCAACTAACTAACAGAGAAATAGAAAGACTCAACAACTAAAAGGGAAAAAAATAAAATAAAAATAAAACAAATATTTACATATATACAATTTCACAACTCCCCCACACCTAGATCTTTCTAGGTCTATTCCCTCGAGCTCGCTTCCTATCATTCCAATGGGTTCTCTTCAATGGACAAAGTGGAGAGGTTAATCTTTTTGTCATTTTTAATTTCATCCTTTCCAGCTTGTTCATCACTTTTCTCCATCTCTTCCTTCTCTTCTTCCCATACCTCCTCACAAATTCATCATTTTTACACGACATAAATAGAGTGCCCGCAATATGATTGCCTATGAATTTAAGCTCATCCTCAAACATCACCTCAAAATTTAGATCAACAATTTTCTTTGGAGGCGTGTAACTAACCAAAGCATCCCAAGCCAGTTCATCCAAATATATGAGTTCGTCTTCAAATAGGTTTTCAGAGCTTTGATTAATTAGAGATTCTTGAATCAAGTTTTGAAAAGTATGATCATTGGTTGGTTCATCGAAAGTGAAGATACTCAAATCGAGTTTTGTTTTCTCAAAGGGAACTCTAAACTCAAGATCCTCAACACATGTTTTCTCATCATTATGATCACACTCTTCAACAAAAAGCTCTTCAAGAAACAAAGGCTCATTATCCATTGAGGCATCCTCACAATTTTGATCAGTGTGCTCCATTTTCTCCATATGAGTGGATGCAATTTTCTGCTCCTCAACACTTGTCTTTTCACAGAACTTAGAAAATTCATCCTCAAATTTCTTTTGAAGCAAAAATTCATCATTATCATATTCCTCTTCACAATAAGATTCAACTGGCTCCACATGAGTTGTATGTGTAGCCAAATAATTTCTAATCACTTCATCCAGATACTGAGGATCATTATCACATTTGTATACCTCATGGACCTTCACAACTTCCTCAACAGGCTTCTCATGTTCAAGCTCTTCAAATTGATTAAGATGAAATAATGGTGACTCGAAGGGCATCTCGATGGAATGATTAGACATGTCACTATGGCTAACGATTTGCTCTTCGGGTCTAACAGTTTAGCCTTTATTCATTTTATGAAAGTTGATGTGCTCTTGAATGGACATGGGTCGAGTCGGTGTTGGCTCATGAACTAGTTGACTAGAAAAGGGATCCTTCTCTTGCTCACTAACCAACTCATTTACTGGCCTGTTTAAGCAGTCTCTAGTGTCATAGAGCACTTGCTTTGAAGTTTGCCTAAAAGTTTCAAAAGCTTCCTCTAGTGTTGGTTCTTTATCCATCTGATTGCCATTAAACTCAATTTGCGAAAGTTGATGGAACTCTTGAACTTGATCTGGACTTGTGGTTGAAATAGATTGATTGAGATGAGTCATTATCTTATCCATGTGAGCACATGTCTCGATTAACTGCTGATTGGTTTCGACCATAGTCTGCTGCATGGCTTTAAAACTCTTCTCTAATGTGCTTTCTTCATGCTCATTGTTAAATCCCCAAGACGGAGGTGGTGGTTCAATGTAGGACCAATTAGGTTGAGAATTTTGATATGATTGGTCCCATGAAAATTGAGGACAATTCCAACCCTCCGAATTAAAGTTTGATGGATAAGGTTCGCTCGTAGGTCCTTGAAATGTGTGGAATTGATTTTGACCTGGTCCCAACGAATACCCTATCGAAGGACACTGTTCTGAAGGATGATTTGGATCTTGACAGTGATGGTAACTCATTTGATGGTATGAAGAAATTGACTAAAAATACCCGAGTAGCATTATTTATAAACAAATGATAGATAAATATGAGCATGAAAATGTAACAAAATTGGCGCTCAACAGTTTCGACAGAAAAGGTCCTTACCGTGGAGCTTGTTCTCAAGGTTACTACACAAGAAATTATCACAGCTCCCAATCCTGAAGCTCTTGTGGTGATCTCAGAGATGAGGCAACTTCGCCCAACCTGCTTCTGTACTTTGGGAGGGACAAGTGTTCCACCTTTACTTCTGAGAGTATCTCTAATACGATCATAGAGACAGGACCAGGAAGTATTCCTCTGATGTCGACACAGCTATGGATATCCTGGAAGAGCTAACTCTCCAAATGTTCAAGCAATTCTTTATCACGATGAAGGATTGCATTGAATTGATGCTTTTTGGGCAATGTTACTTCGAGTTCGCTGAACACTCCTCCTGAACCAGGTTAAGAATATCCGACATACTTGGGGTTCTGATCGAGCGAGAGAACATCAAGTAGTGGTAGTCGAGCAACTACGTACGTACTCAAGAGATCATAGGAACTTGGAGAGGGTTAGTCTGGTTACTGATGCTCAATGGGCATCAGAGAATCTTCGCATCAACCAGGAATGGGAGTGGAAGGAGATCGAGAAGTGGATAGGTGAGGAAGCTCGTTGTTTTGATGAGTCCAAAGCCAGCTATCAAAATCTAACAGATGACCTTTAGCGATCTGAAATCATCACCAAAAGTGTAGAGGGCGTGATAGCAAGTGCTTGAGCTGTAATTGCTAAGACGTAAGCCTTAATCCATGACAACGAGTAGAAGCTTACGAATGAGGAAAAGAAGATAGAGAAGCTCGAGGCTACTAAAAGTCGAGTACAACAGGAGCTTGATGTCCACACTTCGAAATTGGAACCTCTTTAGGAACAACTTGTTGCGAAGAAGCTTTTATCAGATGAGAAACTGAGGGCTCAAGCTCTGACTGAGGTCGAGAAGGCACGCCAAAAGGATATCCAGCGCCATAAGGACCAGATAAAGTCTCTCGCTGAGCGAGATTAACTTTATATTTTCTCTCTTTTTTTTGTAACACTCTATCTTATTGAATAAGCAAGTGTTTATATCACTTTTATAATTTTTCTCATGAATAATAAAAGTGATAATTTTACCTTCATATTGTCTTTATTTTCTTTTGTGTTGAAAATCAGAGGAAAGAAAGCAATTTGAATTTGATTGCTAGAGGTGACGATTAACATAGTAACTCAAAGATTGATAATTCCATTAGGGAAATTGAAAAGGTTTAGAGATGTGATATTTAACTTGACAAGGGTTGAATCATTATTCGAATGAACTGTGTGAACTTGCTATTCTATTGATGGGAATAACAAGTGTAATTTGATCCCCTAGAGATTTATGAAGATTTTTACCGTCAGTAGTATAATGTTAACATGAAAGGTTTGGATTTGCAATTGAAAACAAATTAAATTGTCAGAGGTGTGATAATAACTTGACAGATATATGCGTTAGAGATATGATATTAACTTAGCACCAAAGAGATCTCATTTTCATTGAGAAAGCTGAGAAAAATTACTGTCATAGGTTTAGTGTTAACTTGATAGCAAGTTGAATGCTAGATGTGTGATATTAACTTAGCATTTGATGTCTCAGTTTCGATGAGAAAGCTTAAGGGGAGATCATTGTTATAGGTGTAGTATTTAACTTAACTATGAAATGAATGCTAGAGGTGTGATATTTTAACTTAGCATCGAATGTCTCGTTTTTGTTAGGAAAATTGAGAGAATCACTGTCATAAGTATAATATTAACTAATAGGGATCTGTATTACGATATGAGTAATTTTGGTCAGAGGTGTAGTATTTAACTTGACTGAGAATTTTTGCGATTTGAACGATTTAATGGACGCGTCATTCTATTAAAGAGAATTGACAAGTTGAAACTTTATCTGCTCGGTAAATTGAGGAGAATCACTGTAAGAGGTATAATATTAACATGACAGATTCGATGTGATTATTTAGCTAGGAAAATAATTACAACTTTTTGTGATCTTACCATTCCATGGACAGGAATTGGTAAGTGATTTTGGAGGGGAAGGTGGGATCAGGTCCCTTAGGATTTTAACAAACTCTCAACTATCAATGGATTTGGTATGCCTTTACCAATTACCATTTGATTTGGGCTAACCAAGATATTCCTCACAGCATGATGGTTGTCGAGAATTTTTTAAAGGCCAATTGTTTCCTCTATCCTTTGGCTATCGGAGGCGTTGGATGAGCGTAGTGTACATTCTGGGTTTTCTCTGTGCAGATGAGCTGGAGATCATAAAGGTAGATATGAATTCCGTGGAGGTTTTGTCCAGAGTCCTCTTTGATCCTCATTTGGTTGCCACACTTTGATATGAATGGAAATAGTGGAAAGGTTCTACAAAGATGCGTCACGAAATTTCTTCAATGAGTTTGGTTTGACAAGACATCAGATAAACTCATTCGATCCTCCATTAGAGTCGATCAATCACCACATTTTAATATGATTGTGAATACAATGGAAAGGTTCTGCAAAGATGCGTCACGAACCTTCTTCAATGAGTTTGGCTTGACAAGCCACCAGATAAACTCATTCAATCCTCTATAAGAGTTGATTGGTCACCACATCTTGATGTGAATGTGGATACAATGGAAAGGTGCTGCAAAGATGCATCCCGCACCTTCTTCAATGAGTTTAGCTTGATAAGCCATCAGATAAACTATTCAATCCTCCATAAGAGTCGATTGATTACTGCATCTTGGTATAAATGTGCATTCAATGGAAAAGTTCTGCAAAGATGCGTCACGATTCTCTTTTAATGAGTTTGGTTTGATAAGCCATCAAATAAACTCATTCGATCCTTTATAAGAGTCGGTCGATCGCTACATCTTGATAAGAATATGGATACAATGAAAAGGTTCTGCAAAGATGCATCACGAACCTTCTTCAATGAGTTTGGCTTGATAAGCCATCAGATAAACTCATTCGATCCTCCATGAGAGTCGATCGATCACCGCATCTTGATATGAATGTGGATACAATGGAAAGATTCTGCAAAGATGCGTCACGAACCTTCTCCAATGAGTTTATCTTGATAAGCATTAGATAAACTCATTTAAGTCCATCGTCTGAGTATTTGGATGCCTTGTCATTGGGTCAAGCTTCTATAAATTGAGCAGGAGGAGGGAGGCATGCCATCATTACATATGAAAAAGTCAGGCTAGATAAGCCATCTTTCTGGAACGAGAGGAATGATCAGAAAGAAGAGTGCCTAAAATATATGAACTATTCTTCTAAGTTGAAGATGTGTGCATGTCTTTCCTTCGATATTTACATCATGCATCACAATGTCAACAATGTTTGGTCGGCTCGGCGTCGATTGACCGTAATGTGATCCATTAAATGAAGAAGCTTTTCTTTTGCACTCTCCCAAATATTTTAGATCTCAAGCCTTAATTCATCTGATTGCAGGGTAAAACTTTGATCATGAGAAGAGTAACAAAGCTAAAACGAAAGTTTTTAACTTTGGTTCTTCAATATTGATATCATGCATCATAATGTCAGCAATGTTCGGTTGGCTCAGCATCGATCGACTGTGACGTGATCTATTGAATGAAGAAGCTCTTCTTTAGCACTCTTTCAAACATCTTAGATCTTAAACCCTAATTCATCCGATTGATCGGGTGAAACTTTCATTAGAGGTGTAGTGTTAACTTGATCATAAGAAGATTGACAAAGCTAAATCAAAGTTTCTAACTTTGTTTCTTCGATATTAACATCATGCATCACAATGTAAATAATTCGGTTGCCTCGGCATCGATCGACCGTGATGTGATCCGGAAAGCTCTTCTTCGGCGCTCTTCTAAACATCTTAAATCTCAAACCATAATTCATCCGATTGATCAGGGTAAAGTTTCGATCAAAGGTGTAATATTAATCTGATCATGAGAAGAGACCTTTTAAGGATAGTATTTCTTTAAGAATCTGTTATTGATCGACATCATGAGCGTATCATTGTCCGAAGTTATGAGGCAGTATGTTTCATTTGAGTAGACTAACTCTACTATAGATGGTCCTTCCCATTTGGGTTAGAATTTTTCTTTCGTCTTATGTGTCATAACCATGGGTCTTCCGATAGCTAAGATAAGATCACCTTTCTTAAAAACTCATTCTCTGACTTTCTTATTGAAAGCTCTAAAAATTTAGGATTGACTGAGCTCGATTTGCTCTTGGGCTTGTAGACGTTTGTCGTCTAAAACTTCCCACTCTTGGAGGCACAATCGATGCTTCTCTTCGTCCATCATCCTGGTTTTCAAGGAAACTCAGAGGGATGGGATTTTGATCTCCAGTGAAAGTACAACTTCATATCCGTACACCAAGAAAAATGGTGTGGCCTTTGTCGGAGTTCTCACTGTTGTGCGGTAAGCCCATAAGCATTCGCCTAATTTGTTGTCCCAATCACGTTGGCTTTTTGAGATAAACTTCTTGAGTAGCTTTCTAATAGTCTTATTGAAGGTTTCTGCAAGACCGTTTGCAGCTCGATAGTCTGTCGTTGATGACACACTTTAGATTCTGAATTTATTACAGAACCTCTGAAATGCTTGACTGATGAATTGAGCTCCATTATTATGGACAATTCGTCGGGGTACATCGAGGTGGAAGGATACGTAATGCTTAATGAACTTGATCATATTTAATGTCTTTACTTCCTTTAGGGGAACAACTTCTGCCCAATATGGCCAAGATGAAGCGATGTCCTTTGGATGTTGGAGAGTTGATGGGTCCAGTAGCATCCATTCCCCACATCTCAAATGGCCATGAAGAAGATGTTGGATGAAGATGTCTCGGTGCTTGATGGACGAAGTCACCGTGGATTTGACAGGCATGGCATCGCTCAGCATAAGCGATGGCGTCAGGGATCATCTTCGGCCAATAGTAGCCAAGTCTTCTAAGCCTATCTCCAAGCTTAGGTCTAGGTTGGTGAGCTCCACATATACCATCATGAGCTTCTTTGAGCACCTCGTGTGCCTCATTGTGTGAAAGGCATCAGAGTAAGATTCCATCATACGACTGATGATACAATGTTCACATGATCACATTATAATAGAACCGAGGAGCTTTCCTTCTGATGGTAGCTGCCTCCTTGGGGTCGTCAGGCAATATGTCATACAAGACGAAGTCAATAAAAGGGAATTGCCAATACCTGGGTCCGAGACTTGCGAAGCCTCAAGAACCTCTTTAACTTGAAGGTTTCCTCTTGGAGTTCTACTATTTTCAAGGGCGAATTTGCAACAGTACAAGTCACGACTGTAGATAAGCACTCTCTCTATGGCTCCGGCTAGAAGGGCTAATGAAGTAGCGAGGGACACCAATGTATCTGCATGCACATTTTGCTGATGTGGTACATGGTTAATGTAGAACTTTTTTAACTTCTCTGCCATGTCGATGGTTGCGTTGTGATAAGGCACCAAGTCTTCATGTCAGACTTCGTACTCCCCGCGAACCTGGTTAATGATGAGTTTTGAATCACCGTATGCTTCGAGATTTTTGACCCCAATCTCTTTAGCAAGTTGCATCCCGGTCAAAAGAGCATTGTATTTTGAAACGTTATTGGAACGCGGCTTAATTAGTAAGAATGCACGAGGGATCATGTGATTATGTGAGGAAATGAGTACTACCCCCACACCTGTAATGATATTTCCCTCAGGACTTGTTGTTGATGCACCGTCGAAGAATAGTTGCCACACTTGATCTTCTGATGAGACGTGGATCACGTTAACTATTGCAATCTCATTTAGGAGATCGTCATAAAGTTTTGAACATCCTGAAACTAGATGATCGGCCAGAAAATTTGCCATAACTTGACCTTTGATCGCTTTTTGTTGCATGAATTGCATCTCACATTGTGAGAGCAATATGGCCCATTTTGCTAATCTGCAATTCAGCGAAGATGGTCTTGTCATGAGTAATCGCAAGTGATTAACTCTGTAGATGACGTGAATGCGTTGCCCCACAAGCCTCTGAATGGCGAAGACTAACACTAAGCATTCTTTCTCGATCGGGTTGTAACGATGCTCTGCCCCGATCATTGTTATACTCAAGGAATAGATTACCTATTCATGATTTTGATCATTGTTTTGAGCTATCAAAGATCCCAGAGAATGATCCTTAGCTCGAAAATATAACAAAAAAGGTTTTTCTGATACTGGAGCTACTAGAATGGGAGGGTGTGTGAGATACTCTTTGATCTCTTCGAATGCTTGTTGGCAATCACTATCCCAAGCAAATGAGACTTCCTTCTTCATTAATTTGGTGAAGGGTTCGCAGCATCCTGAAAGATTCATTATAAATCTTTGGATATATGCCAATCGTCCCTGTAAGCCTCTGAGTTCCTTAAGATTTCTCGAAGGTTGCATTTTTTGGATGGCGCGGATCTTTTCCGAATCCAGGTGAATTCTTTTGGATGTAACGACAAATCTAAGAAATTTTCCGCTGGCACCCCCAGGAAGGGCTTGGTTGGGTTCATCTTCAACTGGTGAGCCCACATGATGTCGAACACTCTTTTTAGATGTAACGCCCCGATCCGGCGGGTACGGGGACGCTACTGCGACGTATATACGCGGGTCAGAAATACCCTCACATATATACGCTAAGCATCAGTACAAATAAGATCAGAGTACGGAAGCACTTGGCAATATACATTCCAACATAAGGATTACAAAGTTATTACAGAGCGTGATATACTGGTACATATACATTATATCACAGCAAGGTAAAAAAGTGAAAATTTACAATTGTACAGCAAAAAGGTGCTCACGGGCTGAGAAGAAGATCCACGAGCTTGCGGGAAGGTTCAGGAACAGAAGGAGTTAGGACAAGTCAGCCTGCTCCGAGAAATAAGCTTGATCTTCAGTGGAGGGCTCCGCTTCAGTCCAGGCTTCAGAACCTGAACATGCAAGTTCAGGGGAGTCAGAAACTCCCTAACAAATAGACAAGTGAATGCCAAATGTCATGTAGAGGTAGGTATATGTGTGCTGATATGATCAAAATAATATTAAGCACCAATAACTGTATCGAGAGTACATGTACAGTAAGTAAGAAATGGGGGCATAAAATGAAAGTGATAAGGTCTGAATAAATCTATTGCTGCCATCTTCAATATTTATATTTATTACTCGTTCTACCCATATGTCTGGGTATGTGTAATAGCGTCCCAGTACACATACATCCACATATGAGTAAATCGAGGCTGTTATTGGAAACCAACGGGGGTATCAACGAACAATGTTTACAGTGGGTCCCGTGCATACCCGGGACCACGGCCCAGGATTGTTCCGTTGCTGGAGGACGGAACCTGCCGCAAGGCGCACAGGAGGGTCTTATAGAATGCCCTTATCAAGATGGTACCAAGAAGGAGGGAGCCAGCGCTCCCCTCGGTCGCCTGGAGGCCCTCAGGTCAAACTGGAAATGTAGTTGCACAACATACCTAAAACCACTGTAAACACGAACATATATTGATAGCCGCAAGTTTCCCCGACCCGATTCAAGTGGTTTCTTTTTATGATTTATTATGTAATTATCAATTTACGGGAAAGCAAGTGCATAACTAGATCCGGAGTTCAAGAGTACAAGAGTATTGTCATTTCAAGTCACTGTATATAATACAGGATAGTAAGTACAAGATTCCCGTAAATGTGACAATCTAAAGCCAGGTATCAATATGATATTGCGGGGTAAGTATCAAGTAGTGGCATGATGCATGCAAGTGTGCCAGGGAAATAATATAATATTAGTCAATCATGACAAAGCAGGAAAATCTGAAGGAAGACGAGAACACTCGCCTAAAACTTTAAGAAATACACCGGGAAATTCCAAGCTCCGGAGTCCAAGTAACCAATATTATATATATATAAAAAGAGAGAAGGAGAAAGATGAATCAGAAAAAGTGAGAATGAAGACGCAGGGGTCGCAGACGCGGGAATTGCGCCGCGTTGATGCCACAAACGCGGGGTCTGAGACCCGCGTTTTATAATACAGGAAAAACGCAGACGCGAGAGTCGCGTTGCGTAGATGTCACAAACGCAGGGTTCGAGATCTGCGTTTCAGCAAGGACACGAGGAGAACGTAGACGCGAGCGTAACTCCGCGTCGCGTTGATAAAAGAACGCGAGGAGTGCGTTGAAGATCTCCGCGTTTAAAACAGGAGAGAAAGAGAGAGACAGAGAAATGAGGGAGACGCAGAGAGAGAGACGCAGGAAAGAGAGAGGGCCAGACGCAGGTTTAGAAAGAAAAGAAAAGAAAGGAAAAGAAAATGGAAGGAAAAAAAAGAAGGAAGGAAAGAAAGAATGAAAGAAAGAAAGAAATAAAGAAGAGAAGGGGGAGGTATGTCGATCGTGTCTTGGCCGGTGTTCGCCGGCGGCGAGCGGAGTTGGCCGGAGTTGGCCGGAGTGGGTGGACAAGGCCCCAAAAGAGAGGGTTGATAGTGGTGCAAGTGTAGTTCAATTTGTAAAAATGGGATTTTACAAACGATGTTTCGGAGGACGAACCTATAGTTCGTTGGAAAGAGGACGATGAGGAGGAGGAGATGGTATGATTGGTGGTGGTTAAGGTGGTGTAGGTGGTGGTGGAAATGGTGGTGAAGTTTGGTGATGGAAGTGGGTTTACTTGATGTTTCTTGGTGAAAAAGAGGTTGAAGAAGGTGTGTAGTTGTTGGAAATGGAGGAGGAGATGGAGGGGAGAATGGTAGAGAAAAATGGTGGAAGGAGTTGGTGGTAAAGATGACTAATATCCACCAACAAGGCTGTTGTTTGCTGCTGGTTTTGGTGCCCTTTGCTGGCTGCAAAATGAAGAAGGAGAAGAGAAAGTGAAAGAGAGAGAAGATGGGAGTGTATATATAAAGGGGGAAAATATTATTATATTGCTATTGGAGTTCCCATTGAAGGAAACTTGCGTTTCAACCAAAAAGTTGCATCCCACACAAAAAGCTGCATCCCATACCAAAAAATCCGCGTCTTGGCAAGAATAGACGCAGTGAAAAACTTGCGTCTAGGGAAAATGCAAGTTGCGTTTACAGAAAAGACAAAAAGGCATGGGTGATTTGAACTGAGTTGATTTCTTTGAAGAACAAAGTATTAAATGCGGAATGGAAAGAGTCTCCACATTAATTGCTGGACCCAGAGTTGGTGGATCTCGCGTTAGGTAAGGAGAGAGAAAAAGTAAAATATCCGGATAGAATTCCGGTATCTGGGAAAACACCAGAACTCAGGAAAAGCCTGAAAAATAAAGTATCTCGAAAAGTTTCCCAAAAATTCCCAAAAATAATAAATATTATTTTAAGATTTTTAGTGAAATCAGTTTTTAGAAATTCAATCTCATTTTCAAGATAAAAATCCTGGAATCCACTGTAGATGGTGTCTACACCGGGTAGGCCAGATTTTTGATAAATTCTAAAAATTCTCAAAAAAATCATTTAGATAGAAAACATGATTTTAAAAAATACTGTGAAAACCGTTTCTAGATTTTCAACTCCATTTGTAAATTAAAAATCCGAAAGTCAGTCAGCGACACTGGTCGACACCGGTTTTGAAGATTTAAAATTTAATTCTGAAAAATTTTAGAAAATCATGAAAAATCAAGAATATTAAAAAATAATATTTGAAACTAAAATCGGTCAAATCTGAATACTGAAAAGGTCAAATCATGCAGTACTGCTATATGAGTAAGATTTTAAATAACAGAAAATAAAATAAAATAAAATAAAATAAAAAAATACGCTCCAAAAATCAGGATACATAACTGTGTACGTATACCGAGGATGGGGTGTTACATCAGATCTGCGAGATGATCGCCTTTGTTGCAGCTTTTCACAGCGATATCATTAACATAGCCATTCTATGATCTTGCGTATATGCTCATGGAAGATCGCATTCATGGCGCGTTGATAAGTAGCACTAGTGTTCTTCAAGCCAAAGGGCATTACTATGCAGCAGTATACCCTAAAGGCGTCCTAAAAGATGTGCCCCTTTCATCTTCAGGGTACATCTTTATTTGATTATACTCTGAGAAGCCATCCATAAAGACATTCTCTCAAAACCACACGTATTATCAATCATAACATTCGTGATCGGGGGAGGGAAATCATCTTTTGGAAAAATGGCATTTAGATCACGGTAGTCGATACAAATATGGATCTTTTCATTCTTTTTGGGAAAGGAAACTACATTAGCCACCCAATCTGGATGTTGTTCCTTCTTGACAAAATCAAAGTCTATGAGCTTTTTGACTTCTGATTCGATTGCTTCCATGATCTCGGGACAGAACCGTCATTATTATTATTTGACTGGCTTGGTGTCCGCGTTGATGTTGAAACGATGCATAACAATCTGGGGATCGAGCCCAGGCATGTCTCATAATTCCAAGTGAAGACATCTTTATACTCTCGTAAGTCTTCTTTCTCGGAAAATGACAAGCTTTCACTTATGAAAATGGGCTTAGGGTTAGCCTCATCTCCAAAATTTATCTGAGTCACTTTATCCTTAGTGGGTAGTTCACGTTGTTCAAAGTATATATCCCAAAGAGTATTTAAGTGTTTAATCCATGGATCAGAGTCTGATTAGATCAATTCTTCAGATTTAAGGGTATCTTCTCCGTCATCCTCTAAATGACTGGTTGATACCATGTTCACTGAGAGACTTTCGAAGATATCGCTGACACTAACATTTGAGTCCGACGATGATGTCGCTGATAAGCTATCATGATAGACCTCTTCTTCAGATTCAGAATCTGATGAGACTGGCGTAGATACATAAACGAGTCCTCTTTGGGTCTTGTGATAGTAGTCGGAGCCATTGCCTTTTGGTACAAATGAACAAAGTAATGCTCGCTTTCTTTTGCCGAAATTAAGGCCCGATCCTTTGGTAAAATCATACCCCATTCTTTCCATCATATGACGTGACTTTTGTCCATAATGGAAGAATTATGGAGACTCAGAATTACCCCCTGAGTTTTCACAAGCTATGGGCTTAGACTCGATTCTTCCAAATAGAATCGGCTTTTGACACTTCCGCTTGGCTGGTACTTCAAAGAGAGCTTTGTGTGCGTCTCTGATCTTTTTGCGTACCATAAGGGATGACTTTATCGGTGCACGCAATGATGCACGCAATGATGTTAAGGCATCCATTGCTGACCAAGGATCATTGTCCAGTCAATGCTAGTGTCAACGGTACAAAATCAGAAGCAAACACAGAAAAGTAAGCCAAATTTAAATTTTCGTTGATAAAACACTCGCCTTCAATATTAGCGATGGTATTGAAATCGAGCTTATTGATGCTCGTTACAAGGGAATTTATTTCCTAGAGACAATCTTCTTATTCTTGCTCTGTATCAGCTTCGTTGCCAGAGTCGGGTTCTTCTGGGTGCGGATTCTCATCAGTCTCAAGAGAATCTTGATAGAGGAGGGAATTAGTGAAGTAATTTTCAACTCTTTTGAATGGATGCCTTTTAGTAATCAACATTCTCACTTTTTCCTCTTCATAAACATTTTTCAGCACTTGATGAAGAGTGGATGGGATGGTAGAGTTGTGGTGAATCCAAGGTCGTCCCAGCAGCAAGTTTTACGAAGTATCAACGACAATGACATAGCATGTTACCTCGGATCTCAGGTCCCCAATTTGACATCTGAGTTTGATTTTTCCCATCAGGCGTGTACTATTGGCATTGAAGCCATAGATGGTTATCTAAAGGCGCTTAATCGGTGGGTGGAGATCCCCAAATGCTGCATGACCCTATGAGACATAATGCTTAACGTGGATCCAGGATCCACTTGAATATAACTCACTTCAGATGATCTAATATACCCTGTGTAATATAGGGGTCTATCATGCTTCTCTTTAACTTGCATGTCTTCTGGGGTGAAGGTGATGAAAGGAAACTGCTTCGAGGTGTGGTGGTAATGGTTACCGTCTTCCTCTCCGCATATAACAGGAATTCGGGTTATGAAAACCTCAGCATCTGCTAATGCTTCTCTTAAGGCATCCCTTATAGACTTGAAAAGCCTCAAGAGCTTATAAAGACTGATTCGATCAGGGATGTTGGCTATCTAAGCCATGACATCAAAATGGAAGGGAGCTGATGTTCCTATACCATCTTTCTAGAGATCTTTAATATAACAAAGCTCCTTCTATTTTTTCACAGATGGTTTCGTGGACTACTCGATTGTCTCCTCAGCTATCTAGGGGGACTCTACCATCAGCTCATTGTACTAATTCAAGTACTGCTTGCTAGATTGAGTCTTCGACGTGAGAGGTGCACCTGTGTTAGCAGTAAAGGCTGACTCCTCTTCTCCTGAACTAGTGAGAGAGGCGACATCTTCTTCGATTTCTCTTATAGAGATAACCACCACATTGCTAGAGGACACTTTGGCCTTGCCTTTGGACTTCCTGTTTGTGACAATCGTCCATTGTTGGCTTTCAATGATGTCAGGATTGACACCACCCATATTATTTCTCCTTAAGGAGTAGGAATAGGAACAAGATCTTTCCTCCTGGTTATGAGGATCAGTATTGACCACTCTTAATTCTTCTTTTGGACCACTCTAGTTGGCACTAGCAGGAGATCCTGACTTAATTGAATAGGTGATGTAGTTGTCATGTTGGCAGTCACCTTCTTCTGCTATGCTGGAGCTTTAGTACCTCTGCTTTGATCAGAGCTTGAAGAACATTTTTAAAGATTTAGCAATTTTTGATAGCGTGTCTCAGCATCCTGTGATTTAAATAGTAGCTAGGATCATCTGTCTTCCCTGCCTCTTCAGGACATCTGACCTAAGGCAATTTAAATTTGTTACTCTTTTGGAGTAACTTGAACAGAGAGACTACATGCTCATCCTTAAAGAAGTATAGTTTATTGGCACGTGCTTAGCCAGGAGTCCCACCCCCTCTGACTGATTAGGGCTTCAAAGGTGGTTTGACCTCTGTTGTTAGAGTATCTCTTCTTCAAGGTTAAGAAGACGACTCTATGACGCGCCATGTTGGTTTGTCAGGTCTTGATTTGCTGTCTTTTTCTTGAGCCCTGACCCTGACGATAATTTCTTCCGCCTGTTTACCTTGTAGCACCAACTGCACTAGGTGCGGGATTCTGCCACTCCTATTTGAGTGAGGAGAGCAGTTTGTAGATTATGTCGGCATATCTCGACCTGCATAGACTGGGTCATGGTGTTGGTCCCGATATGATGCCAATTGTTGGACTTGCTCTGTTGGCACTTATGGATCTAAAATACGAAGTCAACACAAATACTAAACAAAGAAGGATTAAAGTTAAATAAATAAATAAACTTGTAATAAAGGAAATCAAATCTCAAAAAAGTTTAGACAAACGCAAACACGAGAGATTTATCCTGGTTCGGTCCTCGTGACCTACATCCAGTCCCCAAGCCACCCGCTTGAGATTTTCCTTTATCCTTGACTTTGTACACCCAAAATCAACACCATGCACACCACTTGACAAATCCCCTTTGCCAAATGTGTACACCTTCTCTTACAACAAAGAGAACAATCACCACCTTGTACAACTTGCTTCTACACCAAGAAGACCCTCTTGTACAATGATATCTTTGAGGATTACAACACTTCCTATAAGCCTTGGTACAATATGTGAACGTGGACAAGGTCTAGTATAGGAGGAACTTTAGAGAACTTCACTATAGATTTGGAATTTGGTGAAGAATTGAAGTTGGAACAGTTTTCAGGATTGGCAGAATTTTTGATTAGAAAACTGAAGATTAGAATTGGTATTTGGCTTTTAGATTAACAATCATATTTATAGCTGCACTCTAAGACAAGTTAGGGTAGTTACAGGTGCAATTCAAAGTTTAAAACATTGGGAAACGTTGCACAAAAGACCAGATAACAGAAACTGTCCAACAGTCAGAAACTGCCTATAGTCGACTTGCCTTTTGAGTTAGTCTACTAATCCAGGCAAATTTCCAAAGGTTAGTCGATTAGTATTGAGTATAAGTCGACTAGGTCAAGATAAGCTCAAGTGATAGGTTTCTGGATAACTGAACCAAGTCGACTACAACTACTTTATAAGTCGACTAGGTCAATGATTAGTCGACTAGGGGAAATGGGTTAGTCGACTACAAGGGTCTATTAGTCGACTATATATTCTGTCAAGTCGACTAATGGACAAACAGAGAGTTGGTATCAGGTGAGACACAGGATTAGTCGACTATGGCTTTGGTCAAGTCAACTACATAAGGTATTAGTCGACTATAAGGGACTATAAGTCGACTATGTATCAAAGATATGTGTGTGTGCATCAAGGCTTTTGACATGCTATTTAATTATTACAACACATCATATCAACTCTCCTTGGGAAGTCTTGATCATGAAGAACTCTTGATATAGTCGTGTGATAGAGCTCCAAATGAAATGCTTCACAAATGTCTTCATCAAAACAAGTTCCAACAGCTGGGATAGTGGAGTGCCATGCTCCGAAATCTTTCAATGAAAGTCTTGATGGACTCTCTTTTCTTTTACTTAGCTGCAAGGAGAGTTGGCACTGAAATTTCTGTATCATCTTTAAAGAAATGACCTATAAATAACTTCTCGAGGTCAGCCCATGCTTTGATCGAGTTGATAGGAAGTTTCATGAACCATTCAAAGGTAACCACCTTAAGAGTGCCAATGAATAAATAAGCCATAATGGCATCGTTTGATACTACATTCTCAGTTTAGGACTTGAAGTAGTATATGTGTTGGTTCGGCAACCCTTTACCGTCGAAAGTATGGAGGATCGGTGCCTTAAACTTGAGAGGGTAAGGAGTCGAATTCCATTCTGCTGGGTAGGGCCGGATTATCCTAACGTCATGAAGACTACCTCGGTTTGCTAAGGTTTCGAGACGTTGCTCCAATTTACTCATCCTCTTGGAATGACTGCTTTCATTTTCTGAGTTATCCTCCTCTTCAGATGAAGATTTGGGTGGATCACTTCACTCTCAGTGTTTGCATAAGATGAGCTCTTCCTTTCCTTCCTTTTGCCCTTGGACTTCTTGGAAGGAGTTCTACCCTTCGGTTATATTTTTTTCTTAAGTAGTTATGAAAGCATCTACTTAGGGTATTGATAGATTCTTACTGAGCTCGAATCATATCGAGTTGTTCCCTTTGGACTCAGGCTTGCTCTTCGGATTGCCTGGCCACTTCCTTGGGAGTTTCCGCCATCTAAGCAAAGGCTACTGTCTCTGAACTAGAATTTGAAGACTTAGATTCAATGATGGTGGAGTGCTCATCATTCACCTCAATTCCCCTGGCTAACAGACTGTAGTCGACGGGGGAAATTATTCTCGTACGGGTCCGAGTGCATCAGTAGACCCCTTAAGGCTCGACAAGAATGTCCTTCAAACCTGGAGATCGGTCAACATCTAACTCCTTTGAACTGACACGCAGATGCTTTCCTATGGACTTACTTGGTGTAAAACTCGGCCCCACTATGTTTGTAGTCACTTCTGGATAATCAATGTTGGAGAATGATTTCTTTTTTTGGGATTGTCATCTCTTGGCTGAGTTTGAAGTCGCTAACAACCGGCTAAAAATCGAGGGCTTGGTTATCTGAAAGTCGCAAAGGTGATCGGAGAGTACTGCCAAGATCAGCCACCCGCAGTGACATTGAGGAGTGATTTGATGGACACTTTTCGTCCTTATCAGGTAGTTCCTTAGGTCCATTGTGGGGACGTCAAAGGAACAAGCCTCAAACACATGGGGTGAGGACTTTTTGGCTTTTCATGTCTTGAAGACATGCCATTCTGAACGCGGGTCTTGCATTTCTTTGTTGAAACACGGACCTCGCATGGTGTTGAAATGCGGACCCCTAGGGTTGGTTAAGTTAGGCTCGGCACGCGGGTCGCGCGTTTAGAATTCAAAATCCGAGAGTCACATTCTGAAATTGGTAGAATGTTGGTCTCGCATTTTGAATTAGAAACGCAAGAGTCGCATTCTGAAACAGGCAAAATACGTGTCTCGCATTATGGGATAGGTAGAACGCCAGTCTCGCACTGGATACGGACCTCGCACTGTTGAGGAACGCGGGACTCGCGTTATGAAATAGAAACTCAGTCCTCACATTGCTTGAGAGAAATGCGGGTATGAATCTCGCATTCTAAATCTGCAGAACAGATTTCTTCTATAGAATTTTTGATCTATTGTCGATGAGTATGATGCCTTCGTCGACGTTCAACATCTGATTGAGTAGCAAAGGTTGCTGGGAACCCTCGACCACCTGGAATTGCCGAGGTTGGAGAGGAGAGAGATGGGCAAATTGATCTTCACCATCACATTGATCGTGCACTGACACATTACCCTTAGAATCTCCTGAGAGACGTTGACGAGGGCTGCATGGGCTACACGAGAGATTTTCAAAACCTCGTTAGAAGTGACACCGCTTGCGCTGTGAGTAGAAGTACAAGCCACTTTGGGCGAAATCTCTAAAAAGATTCGAGAGTGAATCCCAGAAGAGAGTCTATGGTACTATCGCATTATCTTGGGGCTGGCGGAGCTTGATGAAAGGAATTCCTCGAACTTTCCTTGGTCAAATTCAACGATGAGAGATTCCACTGTCTTCCCTAGCAGCTGGACATCAGCTTGCACCACGACGTTCTCGTTAATAGAGAATGAAGTCCCCAGTTGAGTGGCCATCTTTTGTTTGGTCGAAAAGATAAAGTGAAGTAAAATTTCTTTGAGTGGATGAAAGATTACAACGAAATGATTCTGATTACAAAAGAAGAGAAAATAACTAGATTTCCCCTTTATTTAAAGCGGGCTTCTTTATGTGGTGATGGAGAGTGATTCTTGTTCTCCGTTGATCGGTTGAATAACAAGCTTCTCTTTGGGATGCTCTCGAAAAGTAATCAGAAAGGAGCTCTATTTTTAACACATTAAGTGTTTGAGTCCACTGATTTCTCCTTTTCTCTCTCTCTGGACCTTTGGAAAAGCAAGAATCTTTTATCTTGAGAATTCTCAGCTCTCAATCTCCAAAAGCCTCCTCCTTTCCCTTTTTTCCTCTAGCTCTTGAGGCTTTTTATAGGGAGTCATAGGGATATAATTGGCTCCTAGAATCCCTCCATAATGGGGATTAACTCCCTCATTACGTGGGGAGTTAATTGACCTAGTAATGGGGTCAGTTATAACAGAAAAGCGGGTCTCACGCTGGACACGGACTTAGCGTTACTGCATAGACAGCATTCCATATCCGTGTCTCAGTCAAAATGCAGAGTTGCTCAGACCCGCGTGAGACGTGAGATGCGAGATGCAAAGTTGCTCAAACCCGTGTAAGAGGTGGGGTTTCTCAGACCCGTCTTTGAAGTAAGACACGAGGTTTCTTAGACCCACATGAGACACAAAGTTACCCAGACTCGCGTCTGAAGTCTGCGTTTCCCTTTGGAAGTGAGGTCGGCATTTTAGTTGAAATGTGACTTCGCGTTGAAGTGAGGTTCACGTCTGATGACTGATTAGCTCTAAAATTGCATCTTCATACCACATCTTCATATTTATTTAATATTAAATCTTGTTAATAATATCTCTATTTCATGTTTCTAGGTCCATGGCATGAAATGAAGAAGAAAACAGCCTACAAATATAACCATTGACCTTGGAGGGTTATTTTGTCAAAACCAGGGGCCCAAATCTAGAAATCAGGATATGCAGCCGATAGGGGGACAAGCGGGCAGTGCGCAGCAGGCGGCGTTGTGCGCGCCGCCCTAGTACAGCCGCGAAAACTCGACTTGGGCTACATTTTGCGGCTGTACTGGCACCGTTGCGCCAGTACTTCGGGCTAGGGTTGTCCGCTTGGCCCTCGTTCTCTTGGTGCCTAAACATACCCTCTTGGTTTTTTGCATTAGGGGATATACAGAGTTAGGGTTTTCTTTCCATGTTGTAGTGTATGGTAGTTTAGGTTAGTTATTCTTCGTCTTCCTCCTCTGTATTTTCCATTTATTATAGATCTTGTAATAGGAGAGAGAGTGATACATGGTTGGGAAGCAAAAGTGCTTATAATAGAAGGTGACAATCTATGGAAGGTTCTCTTTTTACCTCTCTTTGTTTTCTTCTCTCTAAATCTTTTTATATATTTAGCTAATTTTCTCTCATGGAAACTAACTACTAACCACTAACTTCTTAATTGATAATCCACATGAATCTAATAGCCTCTACTTGGCCTTACTCTTGCAAGAGCCATTGATGGCTCGTGATGATAGATTATAACACTCTAACATCCTAACTCTCTAACAAGCTCACATTACTTTATTCCATGCTTACTCTTATTTAGTTTTGATGGTTTAAGTGTAGCTTGCACTTGTTTATTGAGTTTGGATGTAATAAGTCAACATATGCGTCATACTTTGAAATGCTCTTGAACCAAGGACTAGTGATGACCAATGATACATGTGAGGCAACTATCACTAAGAGGTTAGCATAGTTAGTGGAGCCATTAGTAGTTAATAGCCATGAGTTTTCTTTCCTTTTTACTTTGTTTTAGATATATATATAAAAATCATAAAATTCATCTTTTCTATGTTTTCCACTTCTTCGTGTTTCACCGTACTCTTCTTTTTTTATTCTTTATTTCTTTTCTTTTCATTCTTTAAAACATTAAAAATTTTTAACACACACGTGAATGTTCCGGTAAAGCTTTTATCGCTTCCCGTCCTTATGGATTCTACCCATTTAGCCTCTATGCTATAACGAAAGTATCGAGGAAGCTAAAGCACACACTTAACTCGTAATTTCAAAACATACACTTTTCGTGCACGATTTTACCCCAATCAAATTTTGGCGCCGTTGCCGGGGATGGGAACGATTTGATTTCACATTTTTGTTTGCTTTTCTTTTTGTTTTTAGTGTGCAGGTCAAATTCTTTAGCATTGCAGAAGTCCACACTTGCTCTTGTGTGGTTGGGTAAACTCTTGTATATTATTATATTCTATTGCTAGTTTCTTTTACCTATGCACTATAATAATTTAAGAATTAAAATACAAAAATTGGATGTTTAAAATGATTTAGACATTTACATCTAGGCACGTGTCGATTTCAATTGCAATATACTGTATTTTGTTCTTGTGTTGTTGTGATTTTGACAGAGGTGTACATATTGCATTGCATATAGTTAGGACAAACACGTGGGTGATTTACTCTCTTTGTGTGTTCATTCTTACCTATATTGCACACTTGCACGAATTGAACTTAAGGGCCAAACCCAATACAACATAAGGTGGGGAAGTCATTAACCTCCCTTAGCCCAAAAATCACCTCCCCACTCACACAACACAAGCCTTAATAAAAATTGCTAGACGGTGGCCCTTAGGGACATCTCAGACTCATTTAGGAGATTGACCTCAGGGAAAAGTTGTTAGAGTTTGATTCTTATCAAGTCAGTGTCTAAGGTTGGGGATTGAGAAGCGAAACCTTGAAGAACAGTGGTTTAGCATAATTAGGCCCGGTGCTCCGGCATGGATACCTCCCACTGATCTTGCCCCTACCTGGTCGATTCACTCGTGGTCAGATTTCGACAATGAACCCCCCGTGAATAGTCTAACCTGTTAGGAGTCATCTAGGTCTAAGTCAACCCTAGCATAGGCTTGTTTTCTTTTTCTTTTTGTTTGTTTGTTTGTTTGTTTGTTTGTTTTCTTTTTTGTAAATTGTGAAATGGATTTTAACAACAACAATTTTTTCAATCATAATATGAATCCATATTTTACCCCGACCTCATTTGACTCGAATAACTCTGACTCGACTATGTGCAATATGAACTAACCATATATGCCGGATTGGGATTATCTGATTCAATATGACCCATATCCCCAATCCTATGACTATAATTTTCAGAATAATTTTTACTCTTCACAGAGTCATGAGGATTCACCTCCCCTGAGTCAAATTTTTAACTACATTGTCCACAATTTTCACAATATTCATTCCCCGATTTTGCTTCATATCCTCCTTTCCTGAACCACCAGTTGAAGAAAATCATCGTTGCAAAGGGCTTTGGAAGAAGCGTAGATGCCCAAAAATAATTTGAAAATATGATGGCCTCACCATGTCCACAAAATTTTCAAAATTCATATAGTTCTTTTCATGAACCACTCAAAGAAAAATCATTGTGGGAAAAAACTATGGAATTCGTGCAAGAAACTGAGCGAATAATGTAAAATATGATTGAGTTCCTATGTCCTTCAGATGTTCATATGACTCAAGAATCATGTCATTTTGGAAATCCATCTTAAATTTCATCATACCAACCTAAAATTGACCAACATCAACCTCTTGATAGTTTGGTAAGTTATCAATTTCTTGAAATTGAACTTGAAGATGAATATGAATCTGAGCTTCAATTCAGCGATTCAAGTTCAATCCTTGAATCAATATCGACTCCTGTAGTGTTACCTGAACTAAGTAACGTTCTTGAGCTAGTTTTGATTCCCATAATTTCTAAATTTGAATTGATCATTTCATCTATTCACATTCCTTCCGTGGACGAAAATCAAGATTCAATTTCCGTACATCCATTTGAACTTGCCCAAAATTTTGAGAACTACCTTGAAATTTTGATAAGTTATCCTTTTCTCGAAATTGAACTTGAGCTTGAAAGTGGTCCTGAACCTCAAGTTGGTAATTTCATCTCACTTTTTGATTCAATAATGACTCCGATATCTTTACCATATTTTTTCTCTATTCCGGAGTCAACATTGAATCTTGTACCAGTACACCGTGAAATTGAATTACCAATATCTTATGATCACACTTAATTGTTGGGGAAAGTGTGTGAACATCAATTCTTTGTTTGGACCCCATTTTTGAACCAATTTCGACTCCCCCTTTGAATCTCGACTTGATTTGAGTCAAATTCCCGAGTCGGTATCGATTTTTGTTCCTGTTCCATTTGAGTCCAAATCAATCATATCCCAAAATCACACTTCATTATTGGACAAGAATATTGAAGAAAATGACTCAGTAATTATTTTTAAAAATTAAAAATTAGATGGGGATAATTTTTAAAATAAGATCATTCACTCAATTATTCTTTTACTGGGTCGTATTTGAGAAGTCACTTGTGGGTTTATGCAAGATCCATAATTTTTTGATTGGGTAGAAACGCTCGGCCTAATCAGACCACCACCAGAGCCACCACCATGAGGTAATTTTTCTTCCCTTCCCATTTGTTTCATGTATATACATATATTCACGATGCATTGAGGACAATGCATGAGATAAGTGTGGGGGAGGATTTACTATCATAGTTAATTTTATTTTTTTTCTTTTACACTTCTTTTTAGGAACTTTTTAAAATTTCTTTTATATAAAAACTTTTTTCTTTTCTTTTTACAAAATTTTTTAAAATAAGAAAATAATTTTTATTTATTTTTAAGAAAATTAAGATTATCTTAGGAATTAGGAAGACCTAAAATTATAAATTTTTAAACCAAGTCAAAATAATAGATCTTATTTAAATTTTAAGATAAGAAAGTAAGATTGAAAAGATAATTGGTTCTTGAATTTTATGCCTTAGATATATGCACTTCACACTTACACAATTTTTTGGGATTGAAACAAAGACTGAAAATGCCTTAAAAAAATGTCATAAAAATATATTTAAAAATTATGATAAAACCACTTATTGAAGTTGGATAATTATGCCTCAGAAAGCATGATTATTCATGCTTAAAAATGGTGGACAAAAATAAAATAATCCCCTTTAGTTTTGTGGCCTTGTTTATTCGAGTAAGTCCGAGGGATGTTTTCTCATCTGGTACCCTAAAACTATCTGGTTTGGGAGTCACCGGCTAAAGGCGCACTACCCGGGTAAGCTAGAAAGCCTAAGAAAACTAAGAGAAGAAAAAATAATATAAATAAATGCCATGAAAGTTAGAGTCGATATCCCAAAAATTTTCACTGTTCACAAAGTGCATATTTCTCTAAGAGTTTTATGAAAGATCAAAGAATCGATTCAATTTTAAATTCTTACATTTAATTTATAACAAGATTTTGCATTTCAACTTAGTTTAAGGAAAAATAATTTCTGGTTAACCTATGACCTTGGATCACTTAAATTTTCGTAAAAATATTTTAACACTTTTCTCTATTTCAAAATGCATTTTCAAAATACTAACATTTGATTTCTTTCTTTATGGATTTTGTGGGTGTAATCCGCTGAAAACCCTCAGGAGACAAAACTCCTCCTCTAGGGGGAACCTAGAGGTTTAACGGCTTGTTACACATGCTAGGTGCAATCGCGTCACCTGCGAAAGTGGTATAATAATTTTCTTAGTTAGTTATTCTGTTTTGCTCGGGACAAGCAAAAGATAAGTATGTGGGTGTAATTAGTCTCTAAAATTGCATATTTCATACCACATATTCATATTTATTTAATATTAAATCTTGTTAATAATACCTCTCTTACATGTTTCTAAGTCCATGGCATGAAATGAAGAAAAGACCCAAAATTACCATTTAATTGGTGATTAAACGCCTACAAATATAGCCATTGATCTTGGAGGGCGGTTTTGTCAAAATTGGGGGCCCAAATCCAGAAACCAGAATATGCAGCCAACAGGAGGACAAGCGGGCAGCGTGCAGCAGGCGGTGATGCGCGCGCTCCCCCAGTACAGCTGTGGAAACGCGGCTTGGGCTGCGTTTTCGCGGCTGTATTGGTGTCGTTGCACCAGTACTTCAGGCCAGGGTTTGTCCCCCTGACCCCTGTTTTTCTGGTGCCTATAAATACCCTCTTGGTTTTTTGCATTGGGGGATATACAGAGTTAGGATTTTCTTTTCATGTTGTAGTGTAAGGTAATTTAGGCTAGTTGTTCTTCATCTTTCTCCTTTGTATTTTCTATTTCTTACAGATCTTGTAATAGGAGAGAGAGTGATACATGGTTAGGAAGCAAGAGTGCATGTAATAGAAGGTGACAATTATGAAAAGTTCTCTCTTTACCTCTTTTTGTTTTCTTCTCTCTAACTCTTTTTACATATTTAGCTGATTTTCTCTCATGGAAACTAACTACTAACCACTAACTTGCTAACTTCTTACTTGATAATCCACATGAATCTAATAGTCTCTACTAGGCCTTCTCTTACAAGAGCTATTGATGGCTCATGATGATGGATTCTAACACTCTAATATCCTAACTCTCTAACAAGCTAACATTTTTTTTATTCCAATGCTTACTCTTATTTAGTTTTGATAGTTTAAGTGTAGCTTGCACTTTTTTGTTGAGTTTGGATGTAATGAGTCAACATATGAATCATGCTTTGAAACGCTCTTGAACCAAGGACTAGTGATGGCCAATGATACATGTGAGATAAGTATCACTAAGAGGTTAGCATAGTTAGTGGAGCTATTATTAGTTAGTAGCCATGAGTTTTATTTCTTTTTTACTTTATTTTAAAAATATATATAAAATCATCAAAATCATCTTCTCTATGTTTCCCACTTTTTCGTGTTTAACCGTACTCTTTTCTTTTCATTCTTTATTTTCTTTTCTTTTCATTCTTTAAAACATTGAAGTAACTTTAACACACTCGTGAACATTCTGGTAAAGCTTTTATCGCTTTCCGTCCCTATGGATTCGACCGTTAGCCTCCATGCTATAACGGAAGTATCGAGGAAGCCAAAGCACGCACTTTTAACTCGTGATTTCAAAACATACACTTTTCGTGCATGATTTTCCCCCAATCAATGACCTGTTCTTAATGATTTTTAAACTGCCTATACATGTGTTATTTGGATACTTCCTCGTTCGAACATTAGTATCCATTTGTCATGTTTGGATGAGTTCTGCTGGAGTTCGCTCTCCAGTATAGACTGCCAGTGGTATGGGATAATGGAAGAGAATGATTAAAATAAAAGGCGATACTGATTATTATTATTGTATAATTATAGTACACTGCTCGCCACTTGTGTGATATCATATCCGTGTTTACATATTAAATTCTTAATTTTCTGTTTTCTTATCTCGTGCTTGCATGACTGAGCTACTTCACTATGATCCTGTACACGCGTGACTTCCTGTGCATGCCGCTTGGCTTCATTTTATACACTCGTTGGGTTATTTTATGATAAATCCTAGATCTGCATTTTTAGATCTTAGAGTGCGCAGCAGAAATGCAGTGGAGTCATCCGTGGAAGACCAGGCTTTCCTTGCAGAGAAAACGGATCAACCATAGTCCCTTCCCTCTTTTTTTGTAGAGCATCCTTTGTATTGTTCATGCCTTGTAATCTAAATTCTGCGCCTTTTGTGATGTAATATTCATTTAATATTTATAACTTGTATTTGTATGGAATGTATATTACTATTGTACTTCCGTACTCTGGTTCTTTCCTGTACTGATGCTTATCATATGTATGTGAGGATATTTCAACTCTACGTATGTACGTCGTAGTAGTGTCACCATACCTATCGGAGCATTACCCTTCCTCTAAAAGTATAGATCTACCATGATATAACATAATAATTTCATCTCACAACGGCTTACTTATATCCACGTAACAGTTTTGGCTTACACAGCTTACTTATCATCAAAAAAATTATATTTGCTAAAATTCAACCATTATATAATATCATCTCGAGACAATAGTTAATTTCAGCTTGACATCGCCTACTTATCAAATCCATTGAGACAAAATCTAGCTGCCAATATTCACATTAATATATATGCTCGAAAGTACCCCGCTTAGTATCCACAATATAACACAAAACCATTTATAATTCTAACTCATCATAAAAATCTTAACCCAACTCATCTCTGTAACGCCCTGATCCCATGGGTACGGAGACGTTACTGCGATGTATCTATGTAGGTCGAAAATACTCTCACATATATACGTTGAGTATCAGTACATGTAAGAATTAGAGTACGAAAGTACGTGGTGCTTTATATGAGCACAATTAAAAATTTATTACAGAATGTGACACAATATTAAAATAATATTATATTACCAATATGGCGCAAATGTGAGAATACAAAGATGTATATAACTATGAACTGTGCAAAAAGCGCTCACGAGTCACAAAAAGAAAACTCGAGAGCCTTGCAGGGGGCCTGGAAGGATGGACCCTCAGACGGTCAGCCAATGATCCACGCTTCGCTGCGCAATTCTGATTAGAAACAGGGAGAATCTACAAGCTCCAAACTCCAAGCTTCGAGATCTAGACATAAGAATCCGTCAGAACTCCCCAATGAGTGGTGTGGCGAATGCCAAGTGGCGAGCAGGGATAAGCACGCGTGTATCAATAAATTCAAATCAAAAGCATGCACTGAAAACTGTATCATAAGCATACACACCCAAATATCAAAGAGGCACCAAGAGGTAAGATGTACAGATGTAATGAACCAGTTGTACAGACTCAGTAAATAGATTTATGAGATTGATACATCGAGGAGATAATCCAAACAAGAAAACCTCATCTATATACCATATACCTTATGTCTCCATCAACTGAGTACCCACCACCTGAACTGTCCACAATAACAGCTAAAGAGAACACTATGAATCATTAGGAGATTATACGGTAACTAAGTATCTATATAAATCAATAAATAAGAAAGTCAGGAGGTTGAGTACAATAATATAATTGTAATATTAGGCAAGAGACAGGCTATGTACAATATAGTAATAATAGGAGATCAATGAAGTAGTACATAGGTGGTAAACCCATGAATATATAATATAATAATAGTAGTAAAACTGAAAATCTGAATAAAAACCCGATGAAAGCAAATACGACAAAACCAACAATACAACCCAGATTACGGCTTCATGAGATAAGTACGTCGAAGGAATAATCCAAATAAGGAAACCCTCATCTATATACTGTATATTTCATGTTGACATAATATGAATGCATACAACCAAAATTGTAAAACAGCACGACGATTTATTGATAAGCATCTTATTATTATTACTACTCACCTTACCCATATATCTAGATATGCGCCCCAGTGTCCCAATACACATACATCCTTATATGAAAGCCGAAGTTGTTATTAGAACTGATGATGAAACTAATATGTTATGTTTACAGTGGGCCCCATACATACCCGGGACCATGACTCAGGATGTTCCGATGCTAACCCAGAACTTGCTGCTAGGCAAACAGAAAGGTGGGTCTTATATTATGCCCATTCAGGAATATAACAAGAGGTAGGGAGTCAGCGCTACCCTCAAATTCCTAGAGGCCCTCAGGTAGATCTACAATTGGAGTTGCACAATATACTTAATACCACAGTAAACATATTTACTACTTGAAATATATCCGTTCCCCTTACCCGATGTAAGTTGTCCTTTCTCTAGTTTATTATTAAGTAATTATCGTATTTATGGGAATAACAAGAGCAAGACAAGTTTAGGAGTTACAGGAGTATGCAAGTACTATAAATTTAGGTCACTGTATATAATACATGATAACAGGTACATAATTCCCATAAACGTGATAATCACAGTCAAGCAGTAACATGTCAGGAGGTAGGTGATAAGTGATATCAAGCAGGTGTCAGGTTATGGCATGCAGGAGTCAGTTGTCAAGTAATAACACATAGTAGCATGTCGAGTAATAAACATAATAGATAACACTATCAAGAAAATAGTACGATACAGAGGATCAGTATGAATATAGAAAAACATACAGTTTTTTTGGAAAATAATATAAGTAAAGATTTCAAACTCTTCACAACCATCAATAAAAGAGTTAATCGAGTTATTAGAGTAGGCAAGCGAGTAAGCAAGCAAGCGAAGCAAACAAGCTGGGGACAAGATCAATAAATAGCGTTTTATCACCAAAGTGCTGGTGGAACTTAGGAACGACTCGGCTTAAGATGCGAGTCTAAAATCCGGCGGAGTTCCGCCTAGGCGTGTTTAGTGATAAAATGCTGAGCGCTAAGCTACCTTTCTAGGCGAAGTTAGAAAGTTTAGGGGACTTTAATAAACCTCGAAGAGGTTAAGCCTGGAGGCTAAACGACCACGAAGGGTCAGCCACGCATGGTATAAAAGTGGAATAAAATACATCACAGGCATGGTATATGTGCAGGAAATAAACTACCTAGTACAAACATTCGTCACAGGCATATACATGTACAATACTGGGCACTCGGCCACATATAAGTACATATATAGTTCGGATGAATACAGATACAATCGCATGGTACAAAACAAAATACAATATACAGATGGGGTAAAAAATACATGAATTCCCAAAATACAACTCAACCTGTCAAAGCGGGGAGACTCAATAAAGAGGCGAGGACATCGCCTAAAACATCTGAATACACTGTAAAATCTGAAACTCAAAAACTTCAGGTAACAAATTCTTGAACGCGTTCAAATATAATAAATATTATAATATGTAGAGGAGCAGAGTGAAGGAATTAAAAGGAGAGAGAATGAAGACATGGGGGTCACAGATGCGGGAGTCGCGTACGCAAACGTCGAAAATATGGGGTTCGAGATTTGTGTTTAAGCCAGGACACAAGAAGAACGCGGACGCGGGCATAAACTCCATATCGGGTTGACACTAGAATGTGAGGATTGTGTTATACAGATATCAAGAACACGAAGATCACGTTAATAAAGTGCTTGGACGTGGGGGTGAGCTCCGCATTTAACCATAGCACGAGAGGAACGCGGACGCGGGCATGAGCTCCACGTTGCGTTGACACAAGGATGCAAGGACCGCATTATGGAAGTGTCTGGACGTAGGAGTGAGCTCCGCGTCCGATGGCCCAATGAGAGAGTCGCATTAAAGAGAAAGTGAGAGAGAAGGAAATCAAAAGAGAGGGAGGAAGCTAGAGAGAAAAAGAATGAGAGAGAGGAGAAAGAAAGAGAGAGCTAGAGAGAGAATTATCTAGAGATAGCTAGAGAGAGAATTTTCTAAAGAGAAAGAGAAAGCTAATGAGAATGAGAATAGGGGGGAGAGAGAAACAGAAAGAGAGAGAGGATAGGAGAGAGAGAAGTAGGACATGAGAGAAAGAGAGAGGCCAGGGAAGGGCAACAGCCCCCTCCAACTTGAGAGAGAGGACAGGGAGGGGGCAGCAGCCCCCTCCAACTGCTCACAGCCAGGCTCTGGCCGCGGTTGCATGGCCAGAGGGCACCAGGGGGCGCCGGGGAGGCCACGTTGGCCCTGAGTGGCCAGTGGTGGTGGTGGAACGCGGCCATGCCAAGGAGGAGGAGATGGATATTGGACGAGGAAGGAGGAGGAGATGTAGTTTGGTGATAGGATTTTTGATGAAATTGAAGGGAAAGATGGTGAAATTGGAGATGGTGGTGAAGTGGAAGGAAGGTGGAGGTTATTGTGGTGGAGATGGTGGGTGGAATTGGTGGAGAGGGGTTGGTGGTGGTGATTGAAGGAAGAATATGAAGAAGGAGAAGATGGTGGTGTTGATGATGTTGATGAATGGAGAGGAGGAGGGATTTGGGGAGGAGATGTGGCCACCGGAGCTTGGTGGGGCTGCTGCCGGCGAGGAGGAGACGACCGGAGGTGGTTGACTTCCAGTGGTGGTCGCGACCTCTTGGAAGAGAAGAGAGAAAGGGAGAGAGATTAAAGGGAGAGAGATTGAGAAATTAAGAGAGAAAGAGAGAAGGAGAGAGAGATGATAAATGGGAGAGGGGTTGGTGACCCTAACATCCAGCCCAAGGGAAGAACCGCTTTCGGGTCTGACCTGAATGCGGGCTGGGTTGGAGAGAGAAATAGAGGAGAGAGAGTTAGTGGAGGGGGAGAAGATATTTTGGGGAATTATTATGTGGTGGAGAAAAATAGGGAATGGAAAAGAAAGGAAAAAGAAAAAAAATTAGAGAAGGAAAATGGGTGGAGGAGGAAAATTGGAAAAATAGAAAAAATAGAATAAAAGAAAAATATCTGGATAAATCTTGAAATCTGGGAAAACACCGAAAACTTCAGAAAATGAAGTAATCCAAAATGATCTCCAAAAATTTATAAAAATAATAAATATTATTTTAAGATACGTGGTGAAATCAGATTCTATTCCATTTTTAAAATAAAATTCCTGAAATCAACCGTCGATACTGGTCTACACTAGTTCGACCGGATTTTGATAAGTTTTGAAAAATCCCCAAAAATTCTTAGAGATAAAAACATCATCTTGAGGAATAATATGAAATCAGATTTCAGAAATAAAATCTTATTTTCAAATAAAAGTTCTGAAATCTTCCAGCGATACCGGTCGACACCAAATCCGGTCAAACTTCGATAAATTCAAAAAAATTCTTAAAAATACACTACGGTAGAAAATGTGATTCTAAGAATTAATATAAAAGCAGTTTCTAGAAATTCAACTCTATTTGTTAATTAAAAGTCTGAGAATTGATCGGCGACACAGCTCGACACCAGATTTGAAGTTTGAAATTTAATTCGAAAAAATTTCAGAAAAACATGAAAAATCTAAAATATTGAATAACGACGTTTGAAATAGAAATTGATCAAATTTGACTACTAGAAAGGTCATATCGATCAATACAATAGGATCAGGTTCCTGGTTCAGACTCGAGTTGATTATGAAATCAGGAATCTGGAACCAAATACCAAATGGTAATATAAATAATTATAAAACAAAATAAATACGAAGAAAAGTCGAAAGAATACGATCGAAAAATCAGAATACATATCTAAGTACGTTTTCTGAGAACGGGGTGTTAAATATCAATACAAAATTCATCTCACAGCTTCAATATATACTACGAGTGAATATATCAAATAGGATTATGACATATATAATAAGAAACTATAAAAGCAATAAAACATAATTGTATCTTCAGCACTCTCATAATAAGTAAGATTTTCAAAAACATGCCTAAACCTGAAGCTGGTCCTTCGCCTCGTCGGAACCTTAAAAAAAAATATGAAACTGAGAGGGGTGAGCTCGACAGCTCAGTAAGTAGAGTCAAAAGAAAATCAAGAAAACTGTATACATATTCAATAAGAAATATGATATTCTTCAATAACAGGGACAAGTATGGATAAACAAGAGGATTGGAAATCAACATGTCATAATTAAATAATCAATTCAACTATCTTCATAGTCTGCGAGACGGCCTGACTCTTTCAGTCATTGATTCTCTTTAACTTTCTTGAACTATTATCATGTATTTTATATATATTCTCAGTTATTTATTTTTATTACCAAGTTCATCTTGTTTATACACAACATGTATCTCATATACTACACACGGAGGTACAACACACAATAACTAAATCATAACATAGTTTATACATCTAGATAATGCATATATCACAATTTATACTTGAATAACATATAATCATACTGAATAAACAACCTCTTTGCTCTGAATTGTACATATGGTCTCATACCTCATTTTTGTACCAACCGTTTCCCACTCTGCCCCTTCTTTCATAACATAATACACAATTTCATATCCCGTTTTCTTACTCATTAGCTTTCGCCCGGCCCTTCCTTCATATCACAATACACAATTAAATACTCCAACTGCGTACCCACTGGCTCCCGCCCTGCCCCTTACTTTATATCACAATACACAATTTCATATCCCATCTTCGTACATGCCGGCCTCCGCTGGCCCCGTCCTTCATGATTAATTGAGACAATCATATTTTCGTATCCTTGCACATTCAGTTATCATATACACATCCACTTTATGATATTCAAATATCAAACACAATCAATTATATGCTTGCATTTTCACCACACACACACACACACACATATATATATTCATACATCTCTCTATATAAAATATCAAGCCATTACTCTTCACTTCTTTACACAACATGATTCATTTATCTCTTGAAGCTTCACTATAATTAACATTAATAGTCTATATTCACTTCATAATACATAAATTATCAAAAACTAAGAAATTGATTAGTTTATACACTTAATTAATTGTTCTATTAAATTATTCCTTTAAACATATATTAATTTCCTTTATTTTGAGCGTCCTATAATTCATAACAACATGCATATTTGCACATGTCATATCCAATTATCACATAAACTAAGTGATTATAAGTGATAATATAACAAACAACAACTTAAGCTATCACAACGGAGATCTATTAACCTCTAAATGGAGTCCATTAACCATTCTATTTGTTCACGAATTCATATTATCAAAAGTATGAGCTTACTCACTTGAATTAGAGAATTTTTGATTTTAGAATGACTCGAACAGAAGTCTATGCAGCAATTAATTATATCTATGTTCAAATTCAATTATACTTACTATTCGTACTTAATTAATTTAGGAGTTCTACTTCACTCACCCAACCCTTAAGGTAATTAGATTGTAGTTTAGAATAGAATCTAATATTAGACACTCATTCCAACAAAAAATTCAAAAATTTAACTTCGTTACATCAAGTAACTAGTTCGTATAATTTCTGATTCTCCAACTATTAATTTCAATATTAATTACTAATTTGGCTAATTATTATCTAAAGTATGTATTAATTAGCTAATTTCTATATTTGATTGCCAATTTTCTATTTCATCACCATTTTGACATCAGATATGCTGGTAGAGTATCCATTGAATATACTAATGAGTTAATCTATGATCCACAAAGTTTTCAAAAATGAAATGAAGTTTTAATTAACTATAGAAATCCTGGGGTGAAATTCTCCAAATTTAATTAGTGAATGAATCTTGACTATTAAAATACCTGATAGCTCAGTTAAGTTCCTTATTTGTTCATAAAAGGAGGATATGTGTCCTACTATGGCCGTATTTACACCAGATTTAAATGATACTACAATTTCCCAGTTACCAGCTTAGAAAAACTTAAGAATTTAAGGTTCACGTTCAATCGTACGTATACATCTTTGGTAGTAACTCTGATGGTAAACTTAAACACGATAGTTATTACAAACTTGACACGATATAACCACCTGAATATGAAAGGATTAAACATACACCAAACATAGCAGACACACATATGAGTCAGAACCAAAAGGAGAAAGAAAACACCCTTGTAATGGACGAGGAAGAAGTTACTCAACATCACAAAAGTTTGGTGACTTTACAACAATCAAATCTTTTAATAACCTCCCCCATAATCCAAGATATTAACTGTCTAAAGAAGATTCAAGGGCATATTAACTTATTAAATATACGGTACGGTATATTTCTAATGAAGGCAAAAGCATAGAGGAGGAATGATCCTAGAATTAGATTGCCTTTCTTGAATCATAACGGAGTTCCAAATACGAGGAAATTGGAGCGCGGCAGAAACAAATTCAATTCTAGATCATAGGATAGATGCTAAATCATGATTTTCAAACTGATGACCGGAGAATAAGGAGGAATAAGATTAAATGGTATATTGAATGCCTCAAATATGATTAGTCAAAAGAGTGTCAAGTCGTGAAGACTTACTTTTAACTTAGAAGGACATAAGAGAATAGTTAGATTGGCCACAATTATCTCTCACCCAAAAAATAAAAGAGAAAAGGTCTACTTCATAAGGAATCATCGAGTGGTATTGAATTGGAAATAACAAGAATTCAAACTTTGGATTACATTACAATATTGCCTGAAACTCTTCTACAATTCAACCTAATGTATTGGACTTTGAGACTCACGTATAAGCTATCTACACATACAAGTATATATGTCCACTAGATTTTCTTTAAGGTACCCAAGCAATATTAGAGAATTAATTTTTCACGTAATAGTCAAAATCCAAAAGGAAAGTCGACCAATCATTAGAACAAATCGTTAATTATAAGGTGCTTATGTTAAAAATTAAATTCTCTCGATATCTATTCTTTTAAAAATAATTTAGCCTTGGAGTATGCCACCTTCCAACTCTATTTTAGCTCTTTTCATATTTGTTTTAAGTAAATGAAACCAAGAAAATTAAATTGAGCAATAAATTGAAATCACATCAACTATATTTGCAATCAACCTCGTGAAATGGTGTATACGATAATATATTTCAATCAGGCTATATAGTGTAACTATAAGAAGTGCTCTGGTCTCAATCCTAATTCACATATTCAAGTTTTACTTCATTTATTCAAGCTTTCTCTCACTATTTCATTAAAAATTTCCTTTATATGGAAGCTATGGTTCGAATATCGATTAAATTACGTAAACACATGGGTCTCATTTAACCATGATCAAACAATTTAATTCAAGTTTGTTTTGATGATAATCGATGTATACGTAAGAACTATGAATTACTAATATCAAAATTAAACAATCATAAGTAATCTACTTGTCAATACACAACGCCAATTCAAACTTCTTACACCAAGAGAATTCCTCTCATCAACCAATCAAGAACACCACATGATACATCAAATTAATTATGCAAACTTAATCATGAGTTAATCATATCCATGAAGCTTTCTAAAATTCAAATTTTAAAATAAAAAAGGGGTGGGTCAAGACAACTCTATTTCATAAGAAATTTTAAGGCCTCTATTAATATTAGAACAATAATTAATTTCCAATGACATGAACACAACTCATTCATATTTAAGGAAAATTTAGAATTTGGAATTTAGATGAGAAAAAGGGAAATTTATCAAGACCTTATCTCCCTCACCTTTTTCTCTAACCACCTCTTGCTACTGCCACCTAGCCCCAGTACTGGCTGCCGTTCAAACCGCTGCCAACTCGCACTACTCACACACTGTTGCTGCCGCCCAGATCCAGAAAGGGATAGGGGGAGAAAGAGAAACTGAGAGAGGGGGAAAGTGAGTGAGGAGGGAGATTGATAGAGGGAAATGATTTTGGGGGAGATTTTATTGCCGACCTATTTTTCAGAGAAGATGAAAGAACAAGGAGGAGAGGTTGGGGGAAAATATAAGGGAGAAATTTTCTCCCTCACTTGCCCTTTTCATTTATTTATTTATTTTTATTGATTTATATTTCAGGTATCTAGTTCTCATGATGTCACATGTATTACACAATCCCTAACTAGCTCTCATCCTTCCACCTCACTCTCCACTCACTTATTATTCATTCTTTAATTTATTTTGTGTATATATATACATTTGTATTTTATATCCAAATATTTAGTATATGTATGCATGTATTTATACACATATATAATTTTATTTACATCTAAATCAATACACATATATTTATATAAATTCATCCTACTTATTCACTCTAATATCTTAAAAAAAATTTCATTATCGCACTAAAATTAATTCAATCATCACCTCAGATAATCTTTTATAAATTCATTAATCAAACGAGGGTTTTAATAACATGGGTGTTAACTACCAGCGATACGGATGAAGAATCAGCAGAAGCAGGTGAAGGTAATGACACAGACTGTGAAAGAGTAATAATTTCAAAGACAGCAATAGGATTTTGTGGAGAGAAATATGGAACAGACTCAAAAACCGTGACATCTGCAGACATAAAATATTTACTAGTAGAAGGGTTATAATACTGATATCTCTTTTGAGTTCTAAAATACCCAACAAAAGCACACTTGATAGATTAAGGAAAAAATTTATCTAACCAAGGAGACAAACCTTGAATAAAACAAGTGCACCCAAAACACGTGGAGTCATGGAGAAGATAATATTGTTAAGATAGAAAGAAAGAAATTTTTTTATCATCAGGGATTGATGGGGTCATCCTATTAATTAGATGACAGATACTTAACACAGTATCAAATCACAAATATTTGAAAACACTCATATGTATCATAATGATTCTGTATTCAGAATATGTCTATGTTTGCATTCAGTAACTCTATTTTGTTGGGATGTATGAGAGTAAGATGTTTAATAAATAATCTCATTTTTTAAAACAAAAAGTAGAGACACCATTTTTAACATACTTCAAGGCATTGTCAGTATGAAGTATACGAATGAAAGTAGAAAACTGATATTTTTTATTTCATTAAAAGGTTCAATAACATTGAACACTTCTGATCTCTCTTTGGTAAGTACAACCAAGTCATGTAAGAGAAGTCATTAACAAAAAAAATCTAAAATATTTAATGAAAAGTGAACGACTGGGACCCCAGACATTTGAGTGGACTAATTCAAATGCAGAACTACTACGATTATTGACTTGACTCTGATAGGTAGCACGTGATGCTTACTTAACTCACAAGACTCACAACCTAAAAAAAATAGAAGATGCAATAGAAATTACAGACCGAAGTTTTTGTACCGATAGATGACTCAGGCTGATCTGTAACCGGCGCAGTAGGGGTCACTCAGTCGTCCAAATAGTACATGTCTTCTTTTTCATGCCCCGAACCAATCCTCCCCCCAGTCAACAGGTCCTAAAACACACAATAAGAGGAGGAAAAAATTATTTGTAGTTATTATGTTTAGTATACTGACTGATAGACAATAGGCTAACATAAAATTTTAGAACATACAGGACATCAATAAGAGTTAATAATGGTGTAGCCTGAACTACCTCATTGCCTATTATAGGTGACTGGATACCATCAACAATTTTAATAGAAGAGTAGATATTTGAAAATTTTAATGAAACAAATTTTAATTTAATACCTGTCATGTGGGATGAGGCTCCAGAGTCTAAAATTTAGGACTTTTGAGGAGAAACCGCATAGGCGTGCATACCTATATTTGCAATCAACCTCGTGAAATGGTGTATACGATAATATATTTCATTCAGGCTATATAGTGTAACTATAAGAAGTGCTCTGGTCTCAATCCTAATTCACATATTCAAGTTTTAATTCATTTATTCAAGCTTTCTCTCACTATTTCATTAAAATTTCCTTTATATGGAAGCTATGATTCGAATATCGATTAAATTACGTAAACACATGGGTCTCATTTAACCATGATCAAACAATTTGATTCAAGTTTGTTTTGATGATAATCGATGTATATGTAAGAACTATGAATTACTAATATCAAAATTAAACAATCATAAGTAATCTACTTGTCAATACACAACGCCAATTCAAACTTCTTACACCAAGAGAATTCCTCTCATCAACCAATCAAGAACACCACATGATACATCAAATTAATTATGCAAACTTAATCATGAGTTAATCATATCCATGAAGCTTTCTAAAATTCGAATTTTAAAATAAAAAAGCGGTGGGTCAAGACAACTCTATTTCATAAGAAATTTTAAGGCCTTTATTAATATTAGAACAATAATTAATTTCCAATGACATGAACACAACTCATTCATATTTAAGAAAAATTTAGAATTTGGAATTTAGATGAGAAAAAGGGAAATTTATCAAGACCTTATCTCCCTCACCTTTTTCTCTAGCCACCTCCTGCTATTGCCACCTAGCCCCAGCACTGGCTGCCGTTCAACTGCTGCCAACTCGCGCACTACTTACACACTGCTGCTGCCGCCCAGATCCAGAAAGGGATAGGGGGAGAAAGAGAAACTGAGAGAGGGGGAGAGTGAGTGAGGAGGGAGATTGATAGAGGGAAATGATTTTGGGGGAGAGTTTATTGCCGACCTATTTTTCAGAGAAGATGAAAGAACAAGGAGGAGAGGTTGGGGGAAAATATAAGGGAGAAATTTTTCTCCCTCACTTGCCCTTTTCATTTATTTATTTTTTTATTGATTTATATTTCAGGTATCTAGTTCTCATAATGCCACATGTATTACACAATCCCTAACTAGCTCTCATCCTTCCACCTCACTCTCCACTCACTTATTATTCATTCTTTAATTTATTTTGTGTATATATATACATTTGTATTTTATATCCAAATATCTAGTATATGTATGCATGTATTTATACACATATATAATTTTATTTACATCTAAATCAATACACATATATTTATATAAATTCATCCAACTTATTCACTCTAATATCTTAAAAAAAAATTTCATTATCGCACTAAAATTAATTCAATCATCACCTCAGATAATATTTTATAAATTCATTAATCAAACGAGGATTTTAATAACATGGGTGTTAACTACCAGCGACACGGATGAAGAATCAGCAAAAGCAGGTGAAGGTAATGACACAGACTGTGAAAGAGTAATAATTTTGGAGACAGCAATAGTATTTTGTGGGGAGAAATATGGAATAGACTCAAAAACCGTGACATCTGCAGACATAAAATATTTACTAGTAGAAGGGTTATAATACTGATATCTCTTTTGAGTTCTAAAATACCAACAAAAGCACACTTGATAGATTAAGGAAAAAATTTATCTAACCAAGGAGACAAACCTTGAATAAAACAAGTACACCCAAAACACGTGGAGTCATGGAGAAAATAATATTTTTAAGATAGAAAGAAATTTTTTTATCATCAGGGATTGATGGGGTCATCCTATTAATTAGATGACAGATACTTAACACAGTATCAAATCACAAATATTTAAAAACACTCATATGTATCATAATGATTCTGTATTCAGAATATGTCTATGTTTGCATTCAGTAACTCTATTTTGTTAGGATGTATGAGAGTAAGATGTTTAATGAATAATCTCATTTTTTAAAACAAAAAGTAGAGACACCATTTTTAACATACTTCAAGGCATTGTCAGTATGAAGTATACGAATGAAAGTAGAAAACTGATATTTTTTATTTCATTAAAAGGTTCAATAACATTGAACACTTCTGATCTCTCTTTGGTAAGTACAACCAAGTCATGTGAGAGAAGTCATTAACAAAAAAAATCTAAAATATTTAATGAAAGGTGAACGACTGGGACCCCAGACATTTGAGTGGACTAACTCAAATGCAGAACTACTACGATTATTGACTTGACTCTGATAGGTAGCACGATGATGCTTACTTAACTCACAAGACTCACAACCTAAAAAAATAGAAGATGCAATAGAAATTACAGACCGAAGTTTTTGTACGGATAGATGACTCAGGCTGATCTGTAACCGGCGCAGTAGGGGTCACTCAGTCGTCCAAATAGTACATGTCTTCTTTTTCATGCCCCGAACCAATCCTCCCCCCAGTCAACAGGTCCTAAAACACACAATGAGAGGAGAAAAAATTATTTTGTAGTTATTATGTTTAGTATACTGACTGATAGACAATAGGCTAACATAAAATTTTAGAACATACAGGACATCAATAAGAGTTAATAATGGTGTAGCCTGAACTACCTCATTGCCTATTATAGGTGACTGGATACCATCAACAATTTTAATAGAAGAGTAGATATTTGAAAATTTAATGAAACAAATTTTAATTTAATACCTGTCATGTGGGATGAGGCTCCAGAGTCTAAAATTTAGGACTTTTGAGGAGAAACCGCATAGGCGTGCATACCTATATTTGCAATCAACCTCGCGAAATGGTGTATACGATAATATATTTCAATCAGGCTATATAGTGTAACTATAAGAAGTGCTCTGGTCTCAATTCTAATTCACATATTCAAGTTTTAATTCATTTATTCAAGCTTTCTCTCACTATTTCATTAAAAATTTCCTTTATATGGAAGCTATGATTCGAATATCGATTAAATTACGTAAACACATGGGTCTCATTTAACCATGATCAAACAATTTGATTCAAGTTTGTTTTGATGATAATCGATGTATATGTAAGAACTATGAATTACTAATATCAAAATTAAACAATCATAAGTAATCTACTTGTCAATACACAACGCCAATTCAAACTTCTTACACCAAGAGAATTCCTCTCATCAACCAATCAAGAACACCACATGATACATCAAATTAATTATGCAAACTTAATCATGAGTTAATCATATCCATGAAGCTTTCTAAAATTCGAATTTTAAAATAAAAAAGGGGTGGGTCAAGACAACTCTATTTTATAAGAAATTTTAAGGCCTCTATTAATATTAGAACAATAATTAATTTCCAATGACATGAACATAACTCATTCATATTTAAGAGAAATTTAGAATTTGGAATTTAGATGAGAAAAATGGAAATTTATCAAGACCTTATCTCCCTCACCTTTTTCTCTAGCCACCTCCTGCTACTGCCACCTAGCCCCAGCACTGGCTGCCGTTCAACCACTGCCAACTCTCGCACTACTTACACACTGCTGCTGCCGCCCAGATCCAGAAAGGGATAGGGGGAGAAAGAGAAACTGAGAGAGGGGGAGAGTGAGTGAGGAGGGAGATTGATAGAGGGAAATGATTTGGGGGAGATTTTATTGCCGACCTAGTTTTCAGAGAAGATGAAAGAACAAGGAGGAGAGCTTGGGGGAAAATATAAGGGAGAAATTTTCTCCCTCACTTGCCCTTTTCATTTATTTATTTATTTTTATTGATTTATATTTCAGGTATCTAGTTCTCATGATGCCACATGTATTACACAATCCCTAACTAGCTCTCATCCTTCCACCTCACTCTCCACTCACTTATTATTCATTCTTTAATTTATTTTGTGTATATATATACATTTGTATTTTATATCCAAATATCTAGTATATGTATGCATGTATTTATACACATATATAATTTTATTTACATCTAAATCAATACACATATATTTATATAAATTCATCCAACTTATTCACTCTAATATCTTAAAAAAAAATTTCATTATCGCACTAAAATTAATTCAATCATCACCTCAGATAATCTTTTATAAATTTATTAATCAAACGAGGATTTTAATAACATGGGTGTTAACTACCAGCGACACGGATGAAGAATCAGCAGAAGCAAGTGAAGGTAATGACACAGACTGTGAAAGAGTAATAATTTCAGAGACAGCAATAGGATTTTGTGGAGAGAAATATGGAACAGACTCAAAAATCGTGACATCTGCAGACATAAAATATTTACTAGTAGAAGGGTTATAATACTGATATCTCTTTTGAGTTCTAAAATACCCAACAAAAGCACATTTGATACATTAAGAAAAAAATTTATCTAACCAAGGAGACAAACCTTGAATAAAACAAGTACACCCAAAACACTTGGAGTCATGGAGAAGATAATATTGTTAAGATAGAAAGAAATTTTTTTATCATCAGGGATTGATGGGGTCATCCTATTAATTAGATGACAGATACTTAACACAGTATCAAATCACAAATATTTGAAAACACTCATATGTATCATAATGATTCTGTATTCAGAATATGTCTATGTTTGCATTCAGTAACTCTATTTGTTGGGATGTATGAGAGTAAGATGTTTAATGAATAATCTCATTTTTTAAAACAAAAAGTAGAGACACCATTTTTAACATACTTCAAGCATTGTCAGTATGAAGTATACGAATGAAAGTAGAAAACTGATATTTTTTATTTCATTAAAAGGTTCAATAACATTGAACACTTCTGATCTCTCTTTGGTAAGTACAACCAAGTCATGTGAGAGAAGTCATTAACAAAAAAAATCTAAAATATTTAATGAAAGGTGAACGACTGGGACCCCAGACATTTGAGTGGACTAACTTAAATGCAGAACTACTACGATTATTGACTTGACTCTGATAGGTAGCACGATGATGCTTACTTAACTCACAAGACTCACAACCTAAAAAAAATAGAAGATGCAATAGAAATTACAGACCGAAGTTTTTGTACGGATAGATGACTCAGGCTGATCTGTAACCGGCGCAGTAGGGGTCACTCAGTCGTCCAAATAGTACATGTCTTCTTTTTTATGCTCCGAACCAATCCTCCCCCCAGTCGACAGGTCCTAAAACACACAATGAGAGGAGGAAAAAATTATTTTGTAGTTATTATGTTTAGTATACTGACTGATAGACAATAGGCTAACATAAAATTTTAGAACATACAGGACATCAATAAGAGTTAATAATGGTGTAGCCTGAACTACCTCATTGCCAATTATAGGTGACTGGATACCATCAACAATTTTAATAGAAGAGTTGATATTTGAAAATTTTAATGAAACAAATTTTAATTTAATACCTGTCATGTGGGATGAGGTTCCAGCGTCTAAAATTTAGGACTTTTGAGGAGAAACCGCATAGGCGTGCATTCCTAAAAATGATGCATGAGTTACTGAATGATTGTTCTAAGAGACATCAAACTGACATAGTCTATCGTATTCTGCCTGAGACAGAATAACCGTTGAAGAGCCAGTATATCCCAAATGAGCAGTTGAAATAGCAGGAGTATGAGTAATATCATCAGATGCATGAGTTTCAGCACCAACTAACTGTGCCCATTCAGGGCGACCAAACTTCTCCCACCATTTTTCTGAAATGTGGTTGTTCCTCACATAATGCTTATATTGCCGGGGCCTTTATCAAAAACACTATGTCTACCACTATAAGAATCCATGTCTACCTTCAAAGAATCCACATTCTCATCCTCCTCTAAAATCACGGCCTTTCATGTACACCAAGACTTTTCGTGTACATGAATCTTTTATGCATAAGTTAAACAAACCTGCTGTTATAAGAAAAAAGAAAAGGCATATGGAAAGTGTTAGTTACTAGGATCAATCTGACAACTAATCAATATCACCGATCCAATTAGCCAGGTTGGTGAATATCAGGTGGGAGGTTTTCCGTTCAATAGAACATTCCTTAATTACAGAACAACCTTTCAATTTCCTTCCTTGGTTAAACACCAATTAGACTGGTATAAGTCAGTCTCAATATACTGAATATCAGTATAACCTCTGTATAAAGAAAATTAATTCACTTATACAGTACTTGGAGTGAGGTACGCTTATAGCGAATCTCTTTAAGACAATTACATCCCCCGCTACGGCGCTAACGGGTTATTGGACGCTCGTCTCCCAAGATACAACACTCCTTCATGGTATTTGGACAGCACTACCAAATCACCGTATGGTCAAACCGTAATTAACTAGTACCTTCATAGGATTATGAAAGCAATAGGACCAAGACAAATGTCAAGGAGAATATTTGTCTTTACTTTGGAGGAACACCCACTACAGAGAAAGGAGGAAGATAGAAGAATATTCTTCTTTAGAAGTCACAGATTAAGACAACAATTCTCTTAAAGAATATGTTGAATTTTCTAAGCCTTCTTTCAGAACGAATCTTCAGAATCTGTTGGAAGTCACTTCAGAATCTGAGTTGTAGAATTCCCACTTCCTGTTGGAAGTCATTTCTGAATCTGAGTTGCAGAAGTCCCACTTCAAAATGCAGAGGAAGGAACTTGTTTTCCTTTTCTGTACTGTTTTGTGTTTATGTCTGTTTGTACTGAAATGAGAGAAAAGAAGCGCTATTTATAGTGCTCAGGGAGGGGTAAAACCATCTAAACCTGACTGAACGGTTGCAGCGGTTCGGTCTAACCATTGCAACAGACAGAAACCGCCCAACTGTTCGCGACGGTTTTCTGTCAGCTGTTGCACTGAGTCGGTTCGGATCTAGATGGCGGAGCAGGTACGATCCGCTGTAACCCATACCTGTGAGTCCCGATTCAAAAAGAACCAGACTGGATAGGGAACCGAACCTGAGCCTGAGCCCGGCCCGGCTCCGGCATCGGCGCCTACGTCGGCCTATCGACCGCCGCCACCACCGACGGCGCGCGTGCGTGTGGGCATAGTTTCCCCCTAATCGTACGCGAATACTCCAAGTACCCAAATGGCACCCCTTTTTCCATTTTTCTCTATTTAAATACTTCAAATTTCCATCCCATGGCCAATGTGGCATTAAATGCTTTTAGCTACCTTTAGTCCCCTTTTGGCTTTTGAATTAGGCAAAGTTTAGACTTGAATATCTCATTCATTTGAATTCAGAATTGAATATGTGAATATACCACGTTCATCCCCAATGGAAGGAGAACACATTCCAACCATTATCCAATTGATTCTATTAACGGATCTCGCCGTAATTCAACTCAAAGATTCACATTTAATTCTTTATATTTCCCAACAATCCCCCACAATGAATGAAAATTCAAGGAATTGACACACAAAGAGACTGATTCTATAGTGAAAGGTACTTTTGAAAAGAAACTACATCAGGATAGGTGAACAAGGTCTTGAACTTCCATAGCGAAAGCTTTATCGGACTTACTGGCTAATAAGTGAACTAGGTCTTGAACTGTTAACAGTTAGTGCAAGCCAAGTTAACAAGCTTCACACAGTAACTTTTCAAATTAATTTAGTTCAAGATTGTGTCCATTTTGGTCCTGGACATTCTTAATTTCAGAAAGTATCTTTAGGGAATAACAACCTCCATAGAAATTCCCAAAGAGCCGACCCAGCTCTATACATACATAGGTGATCGTCCTATTAAGAGTAGTCTACTCTACTTCACTTATTTAATAACAAGATATAGGCATCATTAAAAGCGCTAAGCTTATCCTTAATCCATTTGTAGAAAGCACTTGTGTGCACCTTAGGAATGAATTGGAGTCAAGCTCCTAAGTGCTTACTTGCTGAGTCAATCATAACTAGTTTTTCCTCTTGAACTTAGTCCGTGGGATCTCCAGTCGCTAAGTGAGGTTTCCATTAAGCTGACTCGATAAGGTTAGGCTTTCAGACCTATTTCCCTCGATGTGCAGTTTATACGCTCCCCACTTAAATTTTTAGTAAGCAGATCCGCTAAATTATCTTTTGATAAGACAAAGTCAATAGTGATAATTCCATTTGAGAGCAACTGCTTAACGGAATTATGTCTTCGACAAATATGTCTAGACTTACCGTTATATATAAAATTTTGTGCCTTAGATATAACTGCTTGATTATCGCAGTGTATGCATATAACGAGTACTGGCTTTTGCCATAATGGTATATCTTCTAAAAAGTGTCAAAGCCATTCTGCTTCTTCTCCGCCTTGTCTAAGGCTATGAATTCCGATTCCATAGTGGAACGGGCAATGCATGTTTGTTTGAAAGATTTCCAAGATACTGCTGCTCCTCCTAGAGTAAATACATATCCGCTAGTTGATTTTGATTCCTCAGAATCTGCAATCCAATTAGCATCACTGTATCCTTCAAGTACATGTTGATATTGTCCATATCTCAAGACATATTCCTTGATATGTGATACGTAACCTAATACTCAATCCAATGATCATCACTAAGGTTACTAGTGTATCTGCTTAACTTGCTTATAGCGTAAGCAATATCGGGTCCAGTGCAATTCATTAAATACATTAAACTTCCGATAATCTGAGAATACTCCAACTGGCGTACTCCAATTCCTGTATTCTTATGAAGCTGGATGTGTGATAGAAAAGGATTTGTATTCTCCTTTATCCCATGATCCTTGAATCTTTCTATCATCTTATCCATGTAGTGAGATTGAGATAGACTGATTCCATCTGGTGTTCTTGTGATTTTAGTTCCTAAAATTATATCAGCAACCTCCAAATCTTTCATGTCAAAACTGTTAGATAGCATTCTTTTAGTGGACTTAATAATTTTAATATTAGTCCCAAGTAACAACATGTCGTCTACATAAAGGCAAACAATGACACATGCATTTTCAATAATTTTAGTGTAAACACACTTATCACATTCATTGATAGTGAATCCATCTTTGATCATGACACTATCAAATTTTTCATGCCATTTTTGGAGCCTGTTTTTGACCATATAAGGATTTTATCAATTTACACACTTTGTGTTCTTGGATCTTGACTATAAATCCTTCAGGTTGCTCCATATATATTTCTTCATTTAATTCGTCATTTAAGAATGCAGTCTTGACATCCATTTGATGGATATATAAGTTATGTAATACTGCAATTGCAATCAACATCCGAATGGAGGTTATTCTTGTTACTGGTGAATAAGTATCGATGTAGTCAAGTCCTTCCTTTTGTTGATTGCCTTAGCTACTAATCTAGCCTTGTACTTATCGATAGATCCATCAGGTTTTAATTTTCTTTTGAAAATCCACTTACACCCAATTGGTTTACTGCCAAAAAGTAAGTTTGCCAATTCCCAAGTATGATTACTTAGTATGGATTCTATTTCGCTATTTATAACTTCTTTTCACATTTGTGCTTCTGGGGTAGACATAGCCTCTTTAAATGTTTGAGGCTCGCATTCAATAGCGTATGCTATGAAATCTGTACTAATAGATTTTGAGATTCTATATCTCTAACTTTTTCTTGGTTCAATTTTCGTATTAACAATCGGTTCCTCAGGGCTTTCGTCCCTGAAAGCCATCTCATGTGTTCTTTTCTCAGAAGTCTTATCTGTTTCCCGTTTGTCTTCAAAGAACATAGCATCTTTAGATTCGATAATCATGTTTACATGAATATCTGGTATTTTTGATTTATGAACCAGAAATCTGTAGGCACTACTATTCAAGGCATAGCCTATGAATATGCAGTCCAAAGTCTTCTCCCAACTTAGTCTTTTTGTGGCCCAGAGGCCTTCCACTTAAGTTTTGATGATGATTAACTCATGTAGTTATAGTTTACTAATAATCTTGTGATATTTAGTTTCAGATATTTAACCAAGATATTAGTAGGTGATTAGCTTCAACAAAAGTGTTTTGGAGCTTTCACATGGTGATTTAAGAGCTCGAGCGTCAAGTTCATATCTAGCACTCGGTTGGAGTCAAGCTCGTTGGATCGCGTTTGGATCAAGTCGACTTGGAGACGACGCTCTACAAGAAGACTTCGGTTTGTTTAGAATAGTTAGTTTAGATCCATTGTAAAGTTAGATAGTGTGATATGCTCAAGTTCACAACACACACTTGTTTTAAGTTTCAAGTTTATTGGTTTTGGTTTTCGGTTTAACCGATCTTGATTTTTATGAATAGATAAATCAAAATAAGTTTACATGGTTTAATGTATATTAAATTTGATCTATATACATGTATGCTTCATATTCTTAGAAAAACATATTTTGATACACTATTCATATATTTGGGTTTTGCATTTAAACAAAACTTTTGGATTTAATGTCAAAAAACATTGATATATATCTCTTTCATGTATATTGGATTCTATCCATATACCATATGCTCCAAAGTTGTTTAAATATCATGTTTTTGTATTTACATGTGTTTTGAAAAAATCGGATTTCCATTTCAAAAATACAAGTTTTGGAAAATACAGAATTTGCTTTAAGGAAAATTTTCCAAGTCACAAAAATGGTTCAAAATATTTGTAACATGGTTTGATTTTTGCTCAAACATGTTTGTATTTCAAAGATATAACATGAACTGATTTTTGTGGAATTTATGTGATTTTATGGGATTTAATTGAAGTTAAAAAGACCAGTTTTTTAATCCTGAAATTGTCCCTGCCAGGCTCGGCGGTCGACCTGGACAGTCGACCGGACCAGTAGTCGGTCGATCGGACCGGTCGACCGATGTGCATGGGACGTGCACAAAGGCCAAGTTGGCTTTGCCAATCAACCGTGCGATCGACCGATTGAAGTTACCCCACTCTCGGGTGGGGGTGGTCCACCGGGCGGTCGACCATAAGCCTTGGCCCGGTCGACCGGGCGGTCGATCGGCCAGAGAGCAATTGCTCTTTGGATCTGGCACGGTCGACCGGGCGGTTAACCGCTGGGCTCAACGGTCGATTTTTTGATCGTTGGCCGGTCGACCGGAAGGGCAATCTGACCCTTTTCAGCTGTCAACGGACAGATTTTCAAGGGGGTATAAATACTCCATTTGAAGTTGGTTTTTAACAAGAATTTTTAGAGCAAAAATTTCCATCTTCTCTAGTGTTATAATATAAGTTTTCAAAAGAGTTTTTAAGGCAAAAAGATCCATCTTTATTTGTTTTCAAGGGTTGGGAAAATCAAAGAAAAATAGAGATTTGGGATATTTGTTTTGTTCTTCATTTCTATTAAATTCTAATTGATTTTTTAAGTATTTTTCTTTGTGTTTTGATTTCCAAACACCTTGATTTCTCACACTTGAGCTTATCTACTATCCTATCTATTAGGATCTTTGTTTTGTGGGAAAAGAAATTAGTTTGTGGTCTTTGTGATCACCAATTTGTAAACCTTTCATTGATTGTGATATCCCTCTAGTGAGAGGTGATTGAGTTGATATCCCTCAAGTGTGAGGTGATAGTGGAAGTGGTATTTGGCTCCCTCTAGTGAGATGTGAAAATTGTGTTGGAATCCCTCAAGTGTGAGGTGATTGATTTGTTGTTGGCTAAGTGCCTATCCCTCTAAGTGTAGAGGTGATTTGTTTTGTGCATTGCCTCTGTGAGAGGTTGTATTGGTTGAGAGAGGAGTTATGTACTCCCAATTATATTTGCCCCAAATCCTCAGTGGAGGTTCCCTGTGTGGAAAGTCCTGTGTGGACGAGTTAGTAGAAATTCTTCTGTGTGAAGGTGGGGACGTAGAGCTGTGTGCTCGAATCTCGAAATATATCTTGGTGTTTGTGATTGATCCACTTTCTCTAACTCTCTCTCTTACTTTGTGCATTGATTCATATTGTCATATCATATACATGCATGGTTTGTTTGTGTGCCTCACTTGTGTTTAACTACGAGAGCTTCATATAGCACCTCAACTCTTATTCAGAGGAATCAAGAGGAGTTAGTCCAGAGCCCTTCACCGGGAATTCGACTACACTCGTTGGTTACACTAAGTGTGTTGCATTAAGTTTTTTAATTCCGCATTATTGTTCATAGATTAGCCGTACAGCTATTCACCCCTCTCTATGTATACTTTCAATTGGTATCAGAGCCTACGCTCCTGATATTTGGTTTAACCACCTAGGAGTGTGATCTTTGTTTTGCTAATCTATCATTTACATTTGCACACTTATATTATTTACACACACTCATGGATTGCTTGACACCTCCCATGTATGATGTTTCCAACATTGACATGTGAAAATTTAGGATGAGTATGTATCTAAAAACCCTAGGCTTGCATGTTTTCCTTACAGCTACCAAGAAATCCTATCTTGGTAATAATAGCAAGCATATAGAGTCCAATGATCAAGCCCTAATGGCACTTAGAAACACGCTTAATAAAGAATATCTTATGATGGTTTCTAACTGTGATTTCGCCTTTGCAGTGTGGAACACTTTGACCTCCTTTAAGCTTCAAATGCCAACATTTGTGGAGGATAAATCTAGTGGAGAATCCGAGCAACAATGCTACATGGTCCAAGGGAATGACTCCCTTGAGGTATATTCAGAATCTCAATTAGATGATGATGATGCTAGTTCTTCTAGTAATGATTATATGATGCAAATGCTTTGAATGAAGAACTTTCAATTGTTTGTGAAAAATTGCTAGAAAAATATAAAGTTTTGAAAAAGGAGAGTTTTGGACTTAACAAAGAAAATGAGGATTTGTTTTCAAAACTTGAGTTGTCTTTGCAAGAGAAGGTTGAGATTTCTAATGCAAGGGATTAATTGAAATCTAAGCTTGATCTTGTCCTAAATGAAAATAAGATTTTGAAAAATAAAAATGATTGCAATGAGGTTTTGAAGAAAAATGAGATCTTGTCTTCAAAACTTGTTTTTGTTGTAAAAGAGAATGATTCCTTGAAAATAAAAATTGCTTCTATTTCAAAGGAATTGGAAATTGTTTCAAATAAAAATGTTTCTTTGAAAAATGATTTAGATTCTCATGTTTGCCATGCTAGTGTAGCTTCACATTCTAACTCATCAATTGCATGCTCTACTTTATCTTCTAGTATTAAAAATGATATAAATATTTTGAAGAAAAGTGTTGAATGTTTGAGCTCCACTTTGAGCCATTGTGTCATGAACCATACACGTTTGGAATCTATGTTTTGAAAGAAACAAGTTCCTTCTATGTATGCACACAAACCACGGCATACACATGCTCCCCACGTTCACACCCATCACACATTGTATGCTCATGTGTATACTTATACACATTGTGGACGTAAGGGCCACCTTACTAAATTTTGTTTTGATAAGATACATGATGTAAATTTAGCAAATAAATTTGTTTGGGTTAGGAAAGGAGCTAACCCCCATGGATCCAAAAGAGTATAGGTACCAATGACCACTCCTATTTTATTTGATGTAGGTGTGACTCTCACATGACGTGAGAGTAATGGTGCCTTGAGGTGGCTGTGTTCCGAGCTTAAAGAGGACTATTGGATGCATCACTTTCAAGAGGAGTTTGGTGGAAGGACCACTATGGTTTGGAAATATGGAGATGTACCCTATCGGTTTTGGTAACGATCTCTTACTTCTTATTTATATTTATATACTTTTCATATTGTTGATTTTTTAGCATGTCATGTTTTAATGTTCATTATGCCATATTCCATGTTTATTAGTCCTATGACATACATGATTAGTATTTGAGATCACCCATATTTATATGGACCCATATTTTGTGTTCTCATATTTGTTTAGCTATTGTGTATATCATAGATCTAATGCATGTTCATTTACCATAATGATCATATGAGTTTTATTTTGATTTCTCTGCTTCATGTTTTGATTACATGTCTAGATGTTAGTTTTCATTAAAACTTGAACATATACTTGTACAACTAGTGAGCCGCAAATATATTATTATATGTTTGTGCTTGAATGCTCATTTGTACCCATTAGATGTACTAGTATAGTCTAGTTTTGATGATTCATACATTTTGACTTATATTCCCATTTTGTATATGTTTTTCATGTTTATGTTAAACTTCATGTATATGTCTATTTTGTCTAAACTATTAGTTATACATATACATCTTTGAGCCACTTGCCTTCATGCATATACTTTTGTGGACTTGTTTATGCTAGGATATGTATGTATACTCTAGTTTGTACAAACATACATATACCTTGAAGGATTCTAGTTTGATGATTTTCATATTTTTAAGGAATTTCGTATTTGAGCTTAATTGTCTATTTCCATGACTTTGTATACTTGTACACTCACATCATTTTTGTTTACTCATGATTTATTTTCATGAGACTATATATGCTTTATAGACCCTTGAGTGTTTGATGATCATGTGATTTTCATATTTTTCATGGAAAATATTTTTGTTTTATTCCTTGCTTGAAGGATTTTATATTAGTTTACAATTTTTCATATAACTAGTTTGTATTCTTCATATGGTAGAGTTTTCAAAACGTATTATATTTATTTTCAAACTTATTTTTTAAAATCCCTACCCTTCCAAGGGTGGCTGGTTGGGCGACCATACCTTGTATGCTCTTAATTGAAAATTTATTTAAACATGTACATGAATGGGTGGTAAGGAATATGAGTTATACACTTGATCTTATTGTGTTTTCAATTGATATCATTAGATCTTTTCAAGTGGTATCACTATTTACATTCTTTTTGTATACTCATATATGTTTTTATATATATATGCTTACACTTCAAATAGTATCAATTTCGATTGGTATTCATGTTTCCATACATAAATATGTATTTTATTTGTGCTTACTATATCTCTATATCTTTGAGCACAAATTTTAGTTATGCTAAGCTTGATTTCTTAAATGACTATTATATTTCAATTGATTATGTTTCAATGGTATCTTATACAAGCTTATGCATCATTTTTTTTGGTATTTCATAAGGGGCAGAAAGTTCATATTTCACCTTCCAATTGGTTTTGTTTACATTTGGTATTTTACTCCCACACTTTATGTTGAAAAATGATTGAAAAATGATATTGATTTTTTTTGTATCATACGCTCCTAATGAAAATTATTTTCAATTGGTATATATTTCATTATTTTTAATTGATAATGTTTCATTTTCAATATTGGTATATAATACATTAAATTGATATTATTCTCTATTTGGTATCTCTATTGTAAAATGAGTTTAGTGTTTGACCAAAAAGATTGGTTTATGTTTTCAAATTGGTATTAAAAGTGTAAAATATTTTCAATTTGTACTAATTTTTACAATTGGTATCAAGATTATCTATATGTTTACATCTTTCAATTGATATCAAATTTTTTTTGGTTGATTTCTTCAAAATGTTTTGTTTACTTTCAATTGGTATAATATATACATGTTTATTTAAATTTATATTAAAAATATTTGTTTTATGTACTTTCAATTGGTATGTTTTATTTATTTTCAATTGATATCATGATGCACTAAATTGATATATATTTTTTCAATTGGTATCATAATGTTTTGATTTGATTTCACCCCTTGTTGATTTTTTTGTTTCAGATAAAAAGAGGGAGAACATTGTTCTATTGTTTACTTTAACCCCTTTGTTGATGATTGACAAAGGGGGGAGAAGTATTTGAGTATATATGCATGTTTATTTGTAAGTTTATCAAAGTTTGTTTCATATTGGTATCAAGAGAGTTTGTTTTATATTTTGTTGATATTGGTATCAAGAGCATGGATATTAGTATCAAGAAATATTTTGTTATTTTGTTTTATTGGTATTAAGAACTTTTATTGTTAGTATCAAGAGTTTTATTGATTATCTTTCAATTGTATCAAGAGCTTTTATTGATTGGTATCAAGAGCCCTTATTGCTTTTATTGATAAGCTTTCAATTGAAATTTTTATTGGTATCAAGAGCAATTATTTAAAGAACATGTTTATTTTAAGTTTATATTTTCAATTGGATTTAAGAACATGTTTATTTTAAATAAGGAAAAGGAATTTATTTTAAAAATTTGGTATCAAGAGCATATTTATTTCATTATTTTATGCATGTTTATGCATATTCATATTTAACATTCATTGCATATCATATTGTTTATTGCTATGCATGAGTTAAGGGGGAGCTTCTTGAAGCTTAACTTTAATCCATGAATATGTAACTCCATGAGTTTTGTCATCATCAAAAAGGGAGAGATTGTTGACCCAGAGGCCTTCCACTCTAGTTTTGATGATGATTAACTCATATAATTATAGTTTACTAATAATCTTGTTATATTTAGCTTCAGATATTTAACCAAGATATTAGTAGGTGATTAGCTTCAACAAAGGTGTTTTGGAGCTTTCACATGGTGATTCATGAGTTCGAGCGTCAAGTTCATATCTAGCACTCGGTTGGAGTCAAGCTCGTTAGATCGCGTTTGGATCAAGTCGACTTGAAGACGGCGCTCTACAAGAAGACTTCAGTTCATTTAGAATAGTTAATTTAGATCCATTGTGAAGTTAGAAAGTGTGATATGCTCAAGTTCACAACACACACTTGTTTTAAGTTTCATGTTTATTGGTTTTGATTTTGGTTTAACCGATCTTGATTTTTATGAATAGATAGAATCAAAACAAGTCCATGGTTTAATGTATATTAGATTTGATCTAGATACATGTATGCTTCATATTCTTAGAAAAACTTATTTGATACACTATTCATGTATTGGATTTTTTATTTAAACAAAACTTATTTTTGGATTTAATGTCAAAAACATTGATATATATCTCTTTCATGTATAATTGATTCTATCCATATACCATATGCTTCAAAGTTGTTTAAATATCATGTTTTTGTATTTACATGTGTTTTAGAAAAATCGGATTTTCATTTCAAAAATACAAGTTTTGAAAAATACAGAATTTGGTTTAAGGCAAATTTTTCAAGTCACAAAAATGGTTCAAAATGTTTGTAACATGGTTTAATTTTTGCTCAAACATGTTTGTATTTCAAAGATATAACATGAACTGATTTTTGTAGAAGTTATGTGATTTTATGGGATTTAATTGAAGTTAAAAAGACCAGTTTTTTAATCCTGAAATTGTCCCTGCCAGGCTCTGGCGGTCGACCTGGACGGTTGACCGGACCAGTAGTCGGTCGACCGGACCGGTCGACTGGTCCGGTCGACCGATGTGCACGGGACGTGCACAAAGGCCAAGTTGGCTTTGCCAATAAACCGTGCGATCGACCGATTGAAGTCACCCCACTCTCGGGTGGGGGTGGTCCACCAGGCGGTCGACCATAAGCCTTGGCCCGGTCGACCGGGCGGTCGACCGGCCAGAGAGCAATTGCTCTCTGGATCTGGTACAGTCGACCGGGCCATCGACCGCTGGGCTCAACGGTTGATTTTTTAACCGATGGCTGGTCGACCGGCGGTCGACCGGAAGGGCAATCTTGCCCTTTCAGCTGCCAACGGGCAGATTTTCAAGGGGTTATAAATACTCCATTTAAAGTTGGTAACAAGAATTTTTAGAGTAAAAATTTTTATCTTCTCTAGTGTTTTAATACAAGTTTTCAAAAGAGTTTTTAAGGCAAAAAGATTCATCTTTATTTTTTTCAAGGGTTGGAAAAATCAAAGAAAAATAGAGATTTGGGATATTTGTTTTGTTCTTCATTTCTATCAAATTCTAATTGATTTCTCAAGTATTTTTCTTTGTGTTTTGATTTTCAAACACCTTGATTTCTCACACTTGAGCTTATCTACTATCCTATCTATTAGGATCTTTATTTTGTGGGAAAAGAAATTGGTTTGTGGTATTTGTGATCACCAATTTGTAAACCTTCCATTGAATGTGATATCCCTCTAGTGAGAGGTGATTGAGTTGATATCCCTCAAGTGTGAGGTGATAGTAGAAGTGGTATTTGGCTCCCTCTAGTGAGAGGTGGAGATTGTGTTGGAATCCCTCAAGTGTGAGGTGATTGATTTGTTGTTGGCTAAGTGCCTATCCCTCTAAGTGTAGAGGTGATTTGTTTTGTGCATTGCCTCTGTGAGAGGTTGTATTGGTTGAGAGAGGAGTTGTGTACTCCCAATTGTAATTGCCCCAAATCCTCAGTGGAGGTTCCCTGTGTGGGAAGTCCTGTATGGACGAGTTAGTGGAAATCCTTCTGTGTGAAGGCGGGGACGTAGAGCTGTGTGCTCGAACCTCGAAACATATCTTGGTGTTTGCGATTGATCCACTTTCTCTAACTCTCTCTCTCTCTCTCTCTTACTTTATGCATTGATTCATATTGTCATATCATATATATGCTTAGTTGTTTGTGTGCCTCACTTGTGTTTAACCACGAGAGCTTCATATAGCACCTCAACTCTTATTCAGAGGAATCAAGAGGAGTTGTCCCGAGCCCTTCACCAGAAATTCGTCTACACTCGTTGGTTACACTAAGTGTGTTGCATAAAGTTTTTTAATTCCGCATTATTGTTCATAGATTAGTCGTACACCTATTCACCCCCCTCTAGGTGTACTTTCACTTTTAGGTAATGGTGTTAGTACCTTTGCAAGGCACCCCACATTTTGAGGTAATGGTAGGAAGGTGTCCTTTCATGTTATAACTCAAATGGTATAAGACCAAGTTTCATGTGGGGTACTCTATTTAGAATATAATTTGCAGTTAACAGAGCTTCCCCCCACAAGTTCTGTGGAGCTACATAACTTACGGGCATGGAATTGACCATCTCCTTCAAAGTTCTATTCTTCCGTTCAGCAATTCTATTTTGCTGAGGAGTATATGGTGCTGTAGTTTGATGGATTATACCAAATTTAGCACATAACTCACTAAAATCATTTGATTCATATTCTCTGCCTCGATCGGATTTTAGAATCTTGATATTCTTGTTGAGTTGATTCTCAACTTCGGCTTTATATGTTATAAACATATTCATTGCCTCATCCTTACTGTTTAGAAGATACACTTAACAGTATCTTGTACAGTCATCAATAAAAGTAATAAAATATTTTTTCCCGCCTCTAGTTAGCATAAACTTCAAATCACACAGATCGCTATGAATTAACTCTAAAGGTTCTGTATTTCGATCTATTAAGTGAAATGAATTTTTTGCGAACTTGGCCTCAACACAAATCTCACACTTACGAATTTCTTTCAAGTTGAGTTTAGGATTATATCCTAGATTAGACAAGTTTTTTAAAGGCTTGTAATTTGCATGCTCTAATCTATCATGCCTTAATATAGGAGACTCAAGCAAATAAACAAAAGACTTTTCTTTATTTATAAGCTTAGGGTACAAATACAAAGACTTTTTGTCCACCATTGCAACATTGGCTTTAAAAAGTCCATCAACAAGATAACCCTTTCCCACATACATCCCTTTTCACATACATCCCACCCTTAGTAAGTACAAATTTATCTGATTCAAAAACTATTCTTTCTTACTAAGTATTGATCCAGAGATCAGATTCTTGCGGATATCTTGAACATGTAGCACATCGTTTAGAGTAAGCTCTTTCCTAGATGTCCACTTCAGGATGACCTTTCCTTTTCCCTCAACCTTGGAGACGGCTGAGTTTCCCATGAAGAGTTGCTCATCTTGCTCTAGTTTATGATATTCAGAGAATAATAATTACTCAGAGCAGATGTGCCAAGTAGCCCTAGTGTCTACCCACCAATCCTTATTGTTGGTCTCAGATTCACTTCGACACCACAGCTGAAAGGCTTGACGACGCATGGTCGGTCAGGTTTTCCTGTGGATGTTCTTCTTATTCTTTTTGAGATGGCTTTGACATTCGTTTGCCTTATGCCCCTCTTTATTGTAGATGTAGCAAGTTTTCTTGAAGCGCATGTTCTTGCCTTCTTGGACCTTGCCTTTGTACCCTTGGGCAGTCTTCTTCCGCTTTAAGCTTTTGGAAGTAGACGCTTTCCTCTTTGAGTCTTCGATCACATTGACCTTGGCTTCATAGGAGTTCTTACTGCTCCTTTTCTCAGTCTTTTGGTTGTCCTCCTCAATTCGAAGCCTCACAATGAGATCTTCCAACTTCAGCTCCTTGCGCTTGTGCTTCAGGTAGTTCTTGAAATCTCTCTACACAGGTGGGAGTTTCTCCATAATAGTAGCAACCTGAAAAGTTTCAGGTAGATTCATACCTAGCCTCTATCTCGTGTAAGATAAGTTGGAACTCTTGCACTTGACTGATCACAGTCTTATTGTCCACCATTTTGTACTCCAAAAATTGTCCTACGACGAACTTCTTGGTACCGACATCCTCAGTCTTGTGCCTCTTATCAAGACTGGCCCATAACTTCTTTACTATTGTGATAGGACTGTAGACATTGTAAAGAGAGTCATCCAGTCCATTCAAAATATAGTTTCGGGATAGGAAGTCACCTTGAGTCCATGCATCGACTGCAAGGACTGAGTCCCGATCAGTTCCGGGTTCCGGTGGATCCTCTTGCGGGAATTTGGCCAGATGCAGAGTGGTCAAGTAGAAGAGCATCTTCTGTTGCCACCTCTTGAATTCTGTGCCATCAAATTTTCCTGACTTGTCCGGCTTCGGGTTAGGAAGTGGAGCAGGCATCAAAGTTTGAATCTGCATGTTTGATGTCTTACTTGAACTGTCTTGATTAGTCTCCGATATTTTCTGCAAGTTCAAGCAGAACAGAAGTAACTTCAAGAGATAATTGTCTTAAGATTGTTAGTTACTAGGATCAATCTGACAACTAATCAATATCACCGATCTAATTGGCTAGGTCGGTGAATATCAGGTGGGAGGTTTTCTGTTCAATTGAACGTTCCTTAATTACAGAACCACCTTTCAATTACCTTCCTTGGTTAAACACCAATTAGATTGGTATAGTCAGTCTCAATATGCTAAATATCAGTATAACCCTGCATAAAGAAAGTTAATTCACTTATACAGTACTTGGAGTGAGGAACGCTTATAGAGAATCTATTTAAGACAATTACGTCCCCGCTATGGTGCTAACGGGTTACTGGACGCTGGCCTCCTAAGATATAACACTCCTTCACGGTATTTGGATAGCACTACCAAATCACCGTACTGTCGAACCGTTATTAACTAGTACTTCACAGGATTATGAAAGCAGCAGGACCAAGACATATTTCAGGGAGAATATTTGTCTTTACTTTGGAGGAACACCCACTGTAGAGAAAGGAGGGAGATAGAAGAATATTCTTCTTTGAAACTCACAGATTCAGACAACAATTCTCTTAAAGAATATGTTGAATTTTCTGAGCCTTCTTTCAGAACGAATCTTAAGAATCTGTTGGAAGTCACTTCGGAATCCGAGTTGTAGAATTCTCACTTCCTGTTGGAAGTCACTTCTGAATCTGAGTTGCAGAAGTCCCACTTCAGAATACAGAGGAAGGAATTGCTTTCCTTTTCTGTACTGTTTGTGTTTCTGTCTATTTGTACTGAAATGAGAGAAAAGGAGCGCTATTTATAGCGCTCCGGGAGGGGTAAAACCATCTGAACCGTGATGAACAGTTGCAACGGTTCGGTCTGAACTGTTGCAACAGACAGAAATTGCACAACTGTTCGCGGCGATTTTCTGTCAGCCGTTGCGCTGAGTCGGATCAGATCTGGATGGCGAAGCAGGTATGATCCGCTGTAACCCATACCTGTGAGTCCCGGTTCAAAAAGAAACGGATAGGGTAGGGAACCAGAACCCGAGCCCGGCTTTGGCTCTGGCTCCGGCACCGGCGATGGCCGGCCAGCCACTGCCGCCGCCGGCGCGCGGGCATGATTTCCCCCTAATCGCACGCGAAAACTCCAAGTACCCAAAAGGCACACCCTTTGTTCCCATTTTTCTCTATTTAAACACTTCAAACTTTCATCCCATGGCCAATGTGGGACTAAATACTTTTAGCTAACTTTAGTCCCCTTTTGGCTTTTGAATTAGGTAAAAATTTGGCTTGAATATCTTTTTCATTCGAAGTCAGAATTGAACATTTGAATATACCACGTTCATCCCCAATGGAAGGAGAACACACTCCAACCATTATCCAATTGATTCTATCAAACGGATCTCGCCGTAATTCAACTCAAAGATTCACATTTAATTCTTCATATTTTCCAATAATCCCCCACAATGAATGGAGATTTAAGGAATTGACACACAAAGAGACTGGCTCTATAGTGAAAGGTACTTTAGAAAAGAAACTGCATCAGGATAGGTGAACTAGGTCTTGAACCTTCCATAGCGAACTCTTTATCGAACTTACTGGCTAATCAGTGAACTAGGTCTTGAACTGTTAGCCGTTAGTGTAAGCCAAGTCAATAAGTTTCACACAGTAACTTTCTAAATTAACTTTGATTCTCGGTTGTGTCCATTTTGGCCCTGGACATTCTTAGTTTCAGAGAGTATCTTTAGGGAATAACAGCCTCCATAGAAATTCTCAAAGAGCCGACCCAGCTCTATACTCACATAGGTGATCGTCCTATTAAGAGTAGTCTACTCTACTCCACTTATTTAATAACAAGATATAGGCATCGTTAAAAGTGTTAAGCTTATCCTTAATCCACTTGTAGAAAGTACTTGTGTGCACCTTATGAATGTATTGGAGTCAAGCTCCTAAGTGCTTACTTGTTGAGTCAATCATAACTAGTTTTTCCTCTTGAACTTAGTCGGTGGGATCTCTAGTCGCTAAGTGAGGTTTCCACTAAGGTGACTCGGTAAGGTTAGGTTTTTAGACCCATTCCCCTCGATGCGCAGTTTATACGCTCTCTATTAAACATTTGGTAAGCGGATCCGCTAAATTATCTTTTGACGAGACAAAGTCAATAGAGATAATTTCATTTGAGAGCAACTGCGTAAAGATATTTTGTCTTCGACGAATATGTCTAGACTTACCGTTATATATAAATTTTGTGCCCTAGATATAGCTGCTTGATTATCGTAGTGTATGCATATAGCGGGCACTGGCTTTTACCATAATGGTATATCTTCTAAAAGTTGTCGAAGCCATTCTGCTTCTTCTTCGGCCTTGTCTAAGGCTATGAATTCTGATTCCATAGTGGAACGGGCAATACATTTTGTTGGAAGATTTTCAAGATACTGCTGCTCCTCCTAGAGTAAATACGTATCCGCTGGTTGATTTTGATTCCACAGAATCTGTAATCCAATTAGCATCACTGTATCCTTCAAGTACAGGTGGATACTGTCCATATCTCAAGGCATATTCCTTGATATGTGATACGTAACCTAATACTCGTAGTAGAGCAGTCCAATGATTATCACTATGGTTGCTTATATATCTGCTTAACTTGCTTACAGCGTAAGCAATATCGGGGCTAGTGCAATTCATTAAATACATTAGACTTCTGATAATCTGAGAATACTCCAACTAGCGTACTCCAGTTTCTATATTCTTATGAAGGTGGATGTGCAGAAAAAAAGGATTTGTATTCTCCTTTATCCCATGATCTTAGAATCTATCTATCATCTTATCCACGTAGTGAGATTGAGATAAACTGATCCCATCTGGTGTTCTTGTGATTTTAATTCCTAAAATTATATCGGCAACCCCCAGATCCTTCATGTCAAAACTGTGGATAGCATTCTTTTAATGGACTTAATAATTTCAATATTAGTTCCAAGTATCAACATGTCGTCTACATGAAGGGAAACATTGGTCCATGCATTTTCAACTGTTTAGTGTAAGCACACTTATCACATTCATTGATAGTGAATCCATCTTTTATCATGACACTTCTAATTTCTCATGCCACTGTTTTGGAGCCTACTTTAGACCGTATAAGGATTTTACCAATTTATACACTTTGTGTTCTTAACCCTTGACTACAAATCCTTCAGTTTGCTCCATATATATTTCTTCATTTAATTCACCGTTTAAGAATGCAGTCTTGACATCCATTTGATGGATATCTAAGTTATGCAATACTGCAATTGCAATCAACATCCGAATGGAGGTTATTCTTGTTACTGGTGAATAAGTATTGAAGTAGTCAAGTCCTTCCTTTTGTCGATAGCCCTTGGCTACTAATCTAGCCTTGTACTTATCGATAGATCTATCAGGTTTATTTTTTTTTTGAAAATCCACTTAAACCTTATTGGCTTACTGTCAGAAGGCAAGTTTGTCAATTCCCAAGTATGATTACTTAGTATGAATTCTATTTCGCTATTTATAGCTTCTTTTCACACTTATGCTTCTGGGGTAGACATAGCCTCTTTAAATTTTGAGGCTCGCTTTCAATAGCGTATGCTATGAAATCTGGACCAAAAGATTTTGAGATTCTAGATTTCTGACTTTTTCTTAGTTCAATTTTCGCATTAACAATCGGTTTCTCGTGACTTTCATCCCTGAATGCCATCTCATGTGTTCTTTTCTCAGAAGTTTTACCTGTTTCTCGTTTGTCTTCAAAGAACACAGCATCTCTAGATTCGATAATCATGTTTAGATGAATATCTGGTATTTTTGATTTATAAACCAGAAATTTGTAGGCAATACTATTTAACGCATAGCCTATGAATATGCAGCTAGTTCTTACTCCAACTTAGTCTTTTTAGGTAATAGTGCTAGTACCTTTGCAAGGCACCCTTACATTTTAAGGAATGGTAGGAAGGTGTCCTTCCATGCCATAACTCAAATGGTATAAGACCAAGTTTCTTATGGGGTACTCTGTTTATAATATAATTTATAATTCACAGAGCTTCCCCCCACAAGTTCTGCGGAGCTCCAGAACTTGCGAGTATGAAATTGTCCACCTCCTTCGAAGTTTTGTTCTTCCGTTCAACAATTCCATTTTGCTGAGGAGTATATAGTGCTGTAGTTTGATAAATTATACCAAATTTAGCATATAACTCACTAAAATCATTTGATTCATATTCTCCACTTCGATCGGATTTTAGAATCTTGATATTCTTGTTGAGTTGATTCTCAACTTTGACTTTATATATTATAAACATATTCATTGCCTCATCCTTACTATTTAGAAGATACACTTAACAATATCTTTGTATAGTCATCAATAAAAATAATAAAATACTTTTTCCCGGCCTCTAGTTGGCATAAACTTCAAGTCACACAGATCGCTATGAATTAATCTAAAGATTCTATATTCGATCAATTGAGTGAAATGAATTTTTCGCGAACTTGGCCTCAACACAAATCTCACACTTGCAAATTTCTTCCAAGTTGAGTTTCAGATTATATCCTAGATTAGACAAGTTTTTAAAGACTTGTAATTTATATGCCCTAATCTAGCATGCCATAAAATAGGAGACTCAAGCAAATAAACAGAAGACTTTTCTTTATTTTAAGCTTAGGTTACAAATACAAAGACTTTTTATACACCACTAAAACATTGGCTTTAAAAAGTCCATCAATAAGATAACCCTTTCCCACATACATCCCATCCTTAGTAAGTACAAATTTATCTGATTAAAAAACCATTCTAAATCCTTTCTTACTAAGTATTGATCCAGAGATCAGATTCTTGCGAATATGTGGAACACGTAGCACATCGTTTAGAGTAAACTCTTTCCTAGATGTCCTTTTCAGGATGACCTTTCCTTTTCCCTCAACCTTAGAGACGGCTGAGTTTCCCATGAAGCGTTGCTCATCTTCCTCTAGTTTATGATATTCAGAGAATAATAATTTTTCAGAGCAAATGTTCGAGTAGCCCCAGTGTCTACCCACCAATCCTTATTGTTGGTCGTCAGGTTCACTTCTGACACCACAGCTAAAAGGATTGGTGACGCAGGGTCGGTCAGGTTTGCCTGTGGATGGTTCTTCTTGTTCTTTTTGAGACGGCTGCGACATTCATTCGTCTTATTCCCCTCTTTGTTGCAGATATAGCAAATTCCCTTGAAGCGCATGTTCTTGCCTTCTTGGACCTTATCTTTGTACCCTTGGGCAGTCTTCTTCCGCTTTAAGCTTTTGAAAGTAGACGCTTTCCCCTTTGAGTCTTCGATCACATTGGCCTTGGTTCATAGGAGTTCTTACTACTCCTTTTCTCGAACTTTCGGTTGTCCTCCTCAATTCGAAGCCTCATAATGAGATCTTTCAACTTCAGCTTCTTGCACTTATGCTTCAGGTAGTTCTTGAAATCTCTCCACGCAGGTGGGAGTTTCTCCACAATAGTAGCAACAGAAAAGTTTCAGGTAGTTTCATACCTTCAGCTTCTATCTCATGCAAGATAAGTTGGAACTCTTGCACCTGACTGGTCACAGTCTTGTTATCCACCATCTTGTACTTCAGAAATCATCCTACGACGAACTTCTTGGTACCGGCATCCTCAGTCTTGTACTCTTATCAAGACTGGCCCATAACTTCTTTACTGTTGTGATATGACTGTAGACATTGTAAAGAGAGTCATCCAGTCCATTCAAAATATAGTTTCTGTGGAGGAAGTCACCTTGAGTCTATGCATCGACTGCAAGGACTGAGTCTTGATCAGTTTCGGGTTCTGGTGGATCCTCTTGTAGGAATTTGGCCAGTTGCAGAGTGGTTAAGTAGAAGAGCATCTTCTGTTGCCACCTCTTGAATTCTGTGCATCAAATTTCCTGGCTTCTCTGGCTTCGGGTTAGGAAGTGGAGCAGACATCAAAATTTGAATCTGCATGTTTGGTGCCTTACTTGAGCTGCCTTGATTAGTCTCAGACATTTTCTGCAAGTTCAAGCAGAACAGAAGTAAGTAACTTGAAGAGATAATTGTCTTAAGATTGTTAGTTACTAGGATCAATCTAACAACTAATCAATATCACCGATCAATATCAGGTGGGAGGTTTTCCGTTCAATAGAACGTTCCTTAATTACAGAACCACCTTTCAATTACCTTTGTGGTTAAACACCAATTAGATTGGCATAAGTCAGTCTCAATATACTGAATATCAGTATAATTCCTGTATAAAGAAAATTAATTCACTTATACAGTACTTGGAGTGAGGTACGCTTATAATGAATCTCCTTAAGACAATTATGTCCCCCGCTATGGTGCTAACGGGTTACTGGACGCTGGTCTCCTAAGATACAACACTCCTTCACGGTATTTGAATAGCACTACCAAATCATCATACGGTCAAACCGTAGTTAACAATTACCTTCACTTATAAAAGCAGTAGGACCAAGACATATTTCAGGGAGAATATTTGTCTTTACTTTGGAGGAAAACCCACTGTAGAGAAAGGAGGGAGATAGAAGAATATTCTTCTTTGGAAGTCACAGATTCAGACAACAATTCTCTTAAAGAATATGTTGAATTTTCTGAGTCTTCTTTCAGAACGAATCTTCAGAATCTGTTGAAAGTCACTTCGGAATCCGAATTGTAGAATTCCCACTTCTTGTTGGAAGTCACTTCTGAATCTTAGTTGCAGAAGTCCCACTTCGGAATGTAGAGGAAGGAACTTGTTTTCCTTTTCTGTACAAAACAACTTGTTTTCCTTTTCTGTACTGTTTTGTATTTCTGTTTGTACTGAAATGAGAGAAAAGGAGTGCCATTTATAGCGCTTTGGGAGGGGTAAAACCGTCCAAACCCGACCGAACGGTTGCAACGGTTCGGTCTAAACCGCTGCAACGACAAAAACAGCGCAACTATTCGCGGCAGTTTTCTGTCAGCCGTTGCACGTACCCGCTCCGCTGTAACCCATATCCGTGAGATTCGGTTCAAAAAGAACCGGACTGGGTAGGGACCCTAGCCGGCTCTGGCACCGGCTCACGCATGCGTGTGGGCATGGTTTTCCCCTAATCACACGCGAAAACTCCAAGTACCCAAAGGGCATACCCTTTGTTCCTATTTTTCTCTATTTAAACACTTCAAATTTCCATTCCATGGCCAATGTGGGACTAAATGATTTTAGATACCTTTAGTCCTCTTATGGCTTTTGAATTAATTAAACTTTAGACTTGAATATTTCATTCATTCGAAGTCAGAATTGAACATGTGAATATACCACTTTATCCCCAATGGAAGGAGAACACACTCCAACCATTGTCCAATTGATTCTATCAATGGATCTCGCCGTAATTCAACCCAAAAATTCACATTTAATTCTTCATATTTCCCCAACAGAAAGTTCTCTATATAAAGTTTTCTAGAGAAAATGGAGAGGATAATTGGTTTTTGCATGGATTTTGATTCAAAGATAGTTTAAAGTTACTAAATCTGAATGGTGATACATAAGCAGTAAGTACATCCAACTCATCAATTACTGTTCCTACAATAACATAGCATTTTTTTCCTATTGTTGATCGCAAATGCCCGGAAAAATTACAAAGTTAGAGGATTACAGGATCTTCATTGAACAATAGGGTTTCCGATTATGTCATGATTACGTAGGATCATAATATCCAAAGGGAAATAATTAACAGAACTGGTCTCCCATCAGCATTTCTCAGAATAAATCGAATACTTGCTTCATTCCCTCTTCTTGAAGCATCAAAATTTAATTTGAAGTTGTTGGTGGCTCAAAAACATGCTTGGGATTGGCGACCACGGTTGGAAGGTCTGAGTTAAACTTACTCTCCAGCCATCCATTTCAGAAGGAATCACTCTGAATTATATGTGTAGTGGTCAAAATATAATCCCCTGCAAGATTGTGACACCTAATAAGTCTAGCAAATCTTGAGATCACATACTCAACTTTCATCCAAAAGATCTCACCCGACCACCTGGATGTCAGAGCGGTTACAACCACTAGGCACGTGGGACTATAAGTGCGGATTTAGACTTCAATTCTCACCACTCAACACGACCTCGACAATCATGTGTGATTTAAACATATTACAACTGGAGTGTTACACAGTTACGATCATAAGCAGATCCAGAAGGGAAAATCTCAGGGGCCACGACTCAACTCGCTAGCCCTCAGCTATAAAAGACACACTTTTCCTTCTTTGTAGAGGATCAAATCCTAGAGAATTGAATTTGTAACAGAGTATTGAGAACTTCTTTTAATCCCTTTGATTTAGTGGAACCACTCTCTCACTCTCTCTCTCTCTCTCTCTCTTCTCTCTCTCTCTCTCTCTCTCTGTGTGCACTATGATTTTTCTCTTTGCGGGTTTTCACGTAAATTCTCTGGTGTTTGCAATGCTCTACTTTCTTTTTTACAAATTGAGTGTAGATAAATTCCCCTGAGAAATTTACCTCTACATTTGGGTTCTTTCATTGAGATCTCTGAGTCAATACTTAAAGTTCTCCCATTCTCAAACCTTTCTCAAACTCTCCTCAAAAAGTCTCGTCAACATCAGAGATGGCTCCTCCCAAGAAGCACGCCTCCCAGGCCACTACCACTGTTACCGCCAAAGGCAAATCAGTGTCTGTTAGGGCACGGGGGTCATCCACCCTCCTTCCCGCTTAGACGCTCACATTGAAGACGTTGACGAAAAGTACTCTTCCCCATTTAGCACGCTTGAAGTGGGGACTAACCAACCGGAGACACGGCTCCCCACCGAAGGTCAACTTCTTCAAATGTTCACCAGCCTCCAGAAACAATTGGATGAGCAGCGAGTGGAAGTGATTCGTGAAATGTGAGCAGACTGCCATGGAGAGAAACCTGACAGCCCGCGTCCAGACAGCTCGTCACTCAAATTGAGATCCTCTATTGATCACAGTGCTCTGGGTATCTAGGGGGAGAAGGTTCCCAACCTCCTCCGTTACCACGTCTGTCAGCAAGAACCACTCGCACCAATAGTAAACGGAAGCGCGACAGGTCACTCTCCCCGGTGGCAGTTAGCACTCCAAGAACTCCAGGTCATCCAAAGTCCTAAAGATTCCCCGAGAGAGGACATAGAGGAGATCGTTTGAAAGCAGGTCGAGGAGGCCAGCAACTTCTCCAGAAGTAGACAATACCTAATGGGTTGTGCAACCTCAACTCTCTGCTCTCCGAGATGATCACCTCTCTCTGAGTCCCAAGGAAGTTCATAATTTTGAACTTCAAATGTTACTCTCCAAACAAACCATCCAGTACCTCTGCTAATACCAGGATAAGATGGCAGTTCACTCTCACGATTACCTGCTCTCGAGCCGTGTTTTCACATCTAGCCTCAAGGGTGCCAACTATGACTGGTTCTATTTGCTCCTGAGACAATCTCACTGGAACCTCGGGGATGTGAAGTAGGCCTTCTATCACCAATACGCTTCCCGATGGGAGCTGAGCATGAATAACAATCACCTCCTTACCATCAAAATAAAAACCAAGGAGAGTCTCAAACAATATGTTAGTTGTTTCTAGAGCCATTTTCTGGTATCTAACTACAATTATGATATAATTGCCGCCGCGTTCATCAATGGGATGCAAGTCACCCACTCCTTTTATAAACATCTAGTGAAGCACAATGTTATCAAGATGAGGGACATTCTCGCCCGCGCTCAGAAATACATCCAAATTGAGGATACTACCCCGAGTTCTGCCAATTGTTCCCTAAGCAAGGGGCAAATTGAAAAAATAAAAGGTGCAATCTAGTCTCCCTAAGAAGTTCGAGTTGAGTAGTCGGAGCTATCAACAAGCTAGCTCGGAACCTCGCCATGGTCCACGGGGATGGAGTCGACTTCACTCCATTCAAAATCCTCATGGATCGGGTATACAATACCATCAAAGGCCAGGAGTTCGTCAGGCACCCAAGGCCACTCCCATCCAACCCAAAGGGACTAGGAACTGGGGAGTGTTGTGCTTTCCACGATAGTATGGGTCATCGTACCATGGACTACCATTCTCTTCGAAGATAACTCCAAGAAGTGGTGAATTGGGGCTATCTCCAGGAATTTGTCCGCAACTCCGGGCAGCCCTCGGAGACCAAGGTGAAGAAGAATCCCCGAGGACCCATAGCCGGAGAGCCAAGCCATCAAAATTAGAAAATTGATGCCATCTTCGGCACCTCCCCGATCAAAGGCACTACCTCTCGGGAAAGGGCTATCTACATCAACGAGGCCCAAAAGAGCAAATACCCATAGTACTAACTAGCCCACAATTGGCTCTGCAAAAGCCAATATCGTTCTCAGACTCTGACTCATCGACTGTGCACTTCCCTCGCAATGATGCTCTGATCATCACCATGCTCATCGGCAACTGCCGAGTATCTAAGATCTTGGTCGATGGGAGAAGCTCTATTAACATTCTATACGGGGGAACCTAGACAAGATGTAGGATAGTCCAGAAACTATCAGATCGGTGATCAGTACTCAAATCCAATCTCATATGTATGGGTTTGACAGGAACGAGACGTGCTCCTCGAGCATAATTTTGTTCTTGTACGCGCTGACCCCTACAACATCATCACGGAGTTCTACGTGGTGGACGGAGTCTCCCTATAACGCGATACTTGGGAGACCTTGGCTTCATATAGTGAAGGTCGTACTGCTCACCTATCACCAACTGGTATGCTATTTCACTCCAACTGAGACGACTGACATCAGAGGAGATCAGCCGCCTCCAGAACCATCTTTATTGTCGCTGAGAAGAAGTCAGGCTGAATATCAAAGCCTGCGAAAGCAAGCTCTGAGGAGAGCCTCCCCGAGAAGAAGAAGTTGAAGCTAATTGCTACTAGATTGGAATCAAAGTGCGGTGGCAGCCCCAACTCTGACTCTTCCTCTGAATCAGATGATCTTGAACAAATCAGAGAAGGAGGTCGAACTGTTCCTTGCGGACGTCGATCACCCAGATCGAGTTCTCTGAATTGGCATGAAGCGTTCTGCCCGAGAGAAGATCCACCTCAAGAAGTTCCTATTCGAGAACCTTGATGTATTCATTTGGTCTCTGACTGAATGCCCAAAGTGGATCCCTCTGTCATCTGTCACGGTTGTTCATCCTCCCCGAGGCCAAACCAGTGAAGCAGAAAATAGTGGAAGATGAATGCAGAATGTCTTTGAGCTCTAAATGATGAAATTAACTGGCTTCTCAAGGTCGACTTCATCTGTGAAACACTTTAACTAGACTGGCTCGACAATCCAGTGGGTCACAAACTTCTCAGCTTCACGGTTGCTTACTCGGGATACAACCAGATTAAGATGCATCCAATAGATAAGGACAAGGCAGCCTTCACTACCTGCCGTGCCATATACTGCTACAAAGTCATGTTCTTCGGCTTGAAAAAATGCCGGAGCCACCTTTCAGCAGATGATCAATAAAGTTTTCAATGAGCTAATCAGCAATACGATGGAGGTGTACGTTGATGGTATGCTTGTGAAAAGTCTTGATCCATGTGAAGCACATGGGGAAAACATTCACTCTCCTCTGAAAGTTCAATGTGAAGCTCAACCCTAAGAAGTGTACCTTTGGGATAGCTTTTGTCAAATTCCTCGAGTATCTAGTTGTTGGCCCAAAGGCCCATCACTCTAGTTTTGATGATGATTAACTCATGTAGTTATAGTGTACTAATGATCTTATGCTTATTTAGTTTCAGTTATCTATCAAGATCTTAGTAGTGTGTAGCTTCAACAAAGGTATTTTGGAGCTTACACGTATTGATTCAAGAGCTTGTGCATCAAGATCGCATCTAGCACTTGGTTGGAGTCTAACTCATTGGATCGTGTTTGGATCGAGTTGACTTGGAGGAGTTCTACTAGAAAACTTCAGTTTGTATTAGTTTAGTTTGTTAAAGATTAGTATATATGTTTGAAGCTCAAGTTCACATACACAGAAGTTCAATACGTTTGGTTTTCAGTTTAACCAGTTTTGATTTCAAGTAACACTATATCGGGTTTGGATTTTAACTAGTTTTAGCTCTGCTGATCTGCTCGACACCATTTTACATTTTTTATCATAACTTTTTATTATTAAATTCAAATAACATGATTTAAACTGCATTTAAGAGCTAACGTATAGATCTACATTTCTTATTCAATAATCACTTTTGGATTCAAATGTTAAACATGTCAAATATTTAGTTAAAATCTGTTCTTGTTCTGAAAATAGTTTACAGTTTCTAATTTGACAGCTGCAGTGTTTTACTGATAACTTTCTAATCTGAAACAATTTGTGTTGATTCTAGTTGCATAAAAAGAAGACTTAAAGATTTACAAATAAGTCCTATATACTTATTTTTGCATTATCACGTTTTAGGCCTGTAAACTGTGCTCAAAATTGACCAATAGTCTGCCATATTGGCAAAATGGCTAATTTTCTGGATGTTGATTTTTAACATGTTTTTAAAACGTGTTTTTTGAATTTTAAGAGTCAATTTATTCCTTTTAAACCTGATAAAACTATTCTAAGTTTGCTCTTCTAAAACCTATATAAATGGGTCATTTGGGTTGAGTTTACAACAACAACAATTCCATTTAAAATTAAAGTTTTGGGTTTCAAGAGAAAAGTTTCCTAGTTTCAGTTTTGTGCTTTTTATTTTCAAAATCTTCTTTAAATATTTTTTGTTCTTAAAATCTCTTTTCTATTTTTAAATTTCACTTACAAAACCTTGAGCTTCAATCTTTTATATTATTCTCTAGGGTTTTTGTAAAGAACTATTTTCAAGAGAAAGTTTGTGGGCTTTTGATCACCCAGTGCTTATTGTATTATTGCTACACTACCTCTGGACTAGAGGGGTGTGTTAGAAAGTTGTGTACTCCATAGTGATTGTAATTCCTTTGGTGAAAAGTTCTAATGGATTGGAAATCCTTCACAGTGGTGAAGGCGGGGACATCGAGCGGTGGCTCGAACCTCCAAACAAATCTCTTTGTTTGCGATTGATTTCTTGTCTATCTTATTTACTTTATTTTCATTCATTTATTGTCAATATATACTCTTACAATAACATTGCATTGAGTACCTCAAATTCTTATCTAAAGGAATTACGAGGAAGAAGTTCAGAATCCTTCACGGGGTATACGGCTTCTAATCTTTCTTTAAGTGATCGTTTGCATCATCTCATTTTTATTTTACATTGAATTTTGATTTGATTAGCCTTACACCTATTCACCCCCCTCTAAGTGTAATTTCAATTGCAATCAGAGCAAGATCTCTAGTTTTTTGACTTATCATCCTTAGAGAGATCTAAATTTGCTAATCATTATATAAAATTCTTCATTCATCCACTAGTAAAAATGGCCGACAGTATTAGGACCCCTCCCAAGTTTGATGGCTTAAAATTTTCCATATGAAAATTTAGGATGACCGTATTTTGCAATCCCTAGGATGCTGGGTTGCAAAGACGGTGACCAAACCCTATAGTGCACCCACCGGTGAGGAGGGCACTTGGTCCGATCTTGCCTCCAAGAATATGAGGCTAATTCAAAGGCTCAAAATGCCTTGCTTTTAACATTGAATGAGGATGACATGCTAAGGGTCATTCTTTGCAAATTCGCCTATGAGATTTGGCAACATTTATTGGTCACTCATGAGGGAACTTCACAAGTCAAGAGAGCTAAAATTGATCTCTTGCGTTCCCAATATGAAAACTTTAAAATGCATGAAAATGAGTCTCTTGATAACTAATGGTTTTACTCCCTAGGTGATGAAATCAACAATGATCAAAAGGTCTAAAAGGTCATTCGCTCACTTCCACCATCTTGGAAGTCAAAGCTACCATATTGAAGGAGTTGAACGATAAAGATGAGATGGAGCTCATTGGTCTTATTGGCAACCTTAAGACCCATGAGATGGAGAAAGCGGGAGAAGAAATGGCGCCATAAAAGAAGAAGACTATCGCCTTCAAGTCTACTCCCGCAATCTCCGACGATGAAGAAGAAGATGAAGAAGATGAAGAGCTATCTCTCTTAAGAAATGTAATAGAGCATACAACAAGGAAAAATACAACCATAGGAGACGACGGCAAGAAAAGAAGGAAAAGAGAATCATTTGCTTCAACTGTCGGAAACCCGGACATATCATGGCCGAATGTCCAGATTTCAGAAACAAGATATCTTCTTCTATCAAGCAAAAGAAGCCATTTATGAAGAAAGCTCTCAAAGCCACTTGAAATTCAGAAAGTGAATCTGAAGAGGAGGTGGACACTGTAAACGTGTGTTTTATGGCAAACACACCAAGGTAAATTCTGAACCGTCTTTTGATAATAGTGGAGTAACTCAAGAGGATTTATTAAATGCTTTATAGAACTTTCAGTTAATTTTGATTCTTTAAAGAAAAATTGTCAAACAATGAAAAGGAAAATGAAGTTCTTCAACACAAAATTATTATTCTTTCCAAAGAAAAAGATGATTTGTCTTCCACTCTTTTATCAACACAAAGGGAGTTTTGATGCATATAAGGTTTCATGTAAAGCTAAGTTTCCCAAGATTGATGAAATGAAATTTCTATCTTAAAAACTAAAATCAACAATTTGGGAATATATTTAAAGAAATATGAGTATAACAAAGCTAAATTAGAAGACATGTTTTCAAAGAAAAATGTTTCAAAGAAAACATTCATACTACACATGCTCACACACACCAAGCATGTTCATATGCTACATGTTCACCATGCTCATAAACCACATGTGTAGGCTGTCTAAAATCACTAAAAGACAAGCCATTAAAAAGCAGAATTCCAAGTTTCTAGACGCAAAGCTAATTTTGGCCGCGTCTCAGCATCAAGGCGCGAGGCTCGACAGTCGCGTCTCAGCATCAAGGCGCGAGGGTCAAAACCCGCGTCTCATCAGCACCAAGGCGCGAGGGTCGAAACCCGCGTCTCATCAGCACCGAGGCGCGAGGGTCGAAACCCGCATCTCAGCCGCACCAAAGCGTGAGGGTCGAAACCGCGTCTCAGCAGCACCAAGGCGCGAGGGTCGAAACCCGCGTCTCATCAGCACTATGGCGCGAGGGTCGAAACCCGCGTCTCAGTCGCACCAAGGCGCGTGGGTCGAAACCCGCGTCTCAGCAACTCCAAGGCGCAGGGGTCGACACCCACGTCTCAGTTGTAACCGTCCCAGTTTCGAGGCCAATCACGGCCCACATAACGGGGAAAGTTAGCCCCCATTATGGAGTGTTTTTAGGAGGCACGTACGCCCTGAAATCCCTATAAATAGCCTCGTCGCTATGAAGAAGGGGTCGGATGATTTTGGGGGAGAAAAGAGCTCTGAGAGAAAGAGAGAGAGTTCAACCCTTCAGAGAACTTGCTGTGTTCAAGTTAGCCTTTGCCGACAATCTCTTTGAGAGTTTTGGTCGACAGAGCTGTGTTACTCCGTCAACCACCCGAAGAGAAAAGCCCCGGAAGATCTCAACGTTCACCCGGTCAACGGAGAACAAGATTCACTCTCCATCGCCGCTTGAAGAACCCAGCCTTAAACAAAGAGAGGATTCAAGACTCAACATCCTCCCTCCCTTATAATCGGAAGACCGATCTGTTGTAATTTTCCATCCAATCAAAAGAATTTTACAATCGAATCCTCCTTTTCCGACGCATACAAGAGATGGCGACTCCGCTGGGGACCTCATTTGTTACTGATGAACAAATCGTGGCGCAAGGTGACGTCCTCTATAAGGGGAAAATGGTCGAATCGCTTGTCGTCGAGTTCGACCAGGCAAAGTATGAAGAGTTCCTCTCTTCCGGCTCCAAGAGCCCAAAGACACGCGTCTGCCTCAAGGTCTCTACGGGGACTTGCCCCGAAATTCGCCCTGAGACTCCCTCAGGCGCGGCTGCTGTGAAAGGTGTCGCGGCCAACTGCGCTAAGCGTGACGCACGCGCCAACGTCTCTCAGAAGACCAGCGTGCGCGCAGTCGCAGCCACTGAAAAGGATGTCGCGGCCAACCGCGCCATACGAGATACACACGCCAACGTCTCCAAGAGACCCGCGTGGTCAAGCCCTCTGGTGTCTAGCCAGTTTACCCTCTCCCTCAGCACCAGGTCATTTTTGGTTTCTCTCCACCTCCACGACGCAACCGAAACGTTGAACGCCGACAGAGGAGGCGTGCGCGTCAGCTGCAAATTGGAACTTCTGATCGTCCTACTGAAGTAGGACGCAAGGTTCAAACTGGCGTCTGGCTGCGCCGCATCCAGCACGCGAAGACTGCGTTTGGCGGCCCAAACGCGAGACTCCCCAAATTAGTTCCTCTGAAGCCCTACTCACCAGACGCCAAGGCGAAGCTTGCGCGTCTCATCAAGTACAAGAGGCACGCGCCTTTAGGCGTAGGGCCCAGCAGCCCACTCCCTCTCAAACGTCCCTGCCCCGACGCACCAAGCAGCAACGCGACAGCCACGTCTCTTCTCAACAGAGACGCCAGACACGCGTCCTAAAGCTGCGACGCGAGAATCACGTCTCTGAATCCTGCGTCCAAGCTGCACAGCGCAAGGATGCCTCCCGCCCTCGAAGTTGCGAGGCTAATCTCTTCGATCCTCTTCCCATGGATCTAAGGAATTACTTGACAAAGAAAAAGAAGTGCTAATCAAACCACTTCATCATGTTGCTGCCAACGGCTCATCTCCATGCTCTCTGAGTGCCGTTGCGGTTCAGGCGTGAACCAGCAGTCCTTAATTAGACAGCTGACCCTGATTCCCCCATCAGCCAAAAGAAGACGCTCTCACAGGCGGAGGATCTTCTCTGACACTGAGTATCCAGAGCTCACTGCAAATATGACAAGCAGGAGCAGGGGAAAACAGCCTGTAGTCAGCTCCGATGAGTCCGACTCTGAACCGGAAGGAGTATACCGACACACTCGCACCCGGACGGGGCTATTCCCCCGATCAACTACAATGCCCTAGCCCGGGGCATTGAGATTAATGATTCGCACTCTGCCATTGCAGAGTCGCAGGCTTCAAACTCTTCTATAGAGAAAGAGGCCTTCACATACATGACAAGCACTCCTGAGGAGACCGCTAAGCGCTTGGAGCTGCAAGCCCAGGTCCAGAAGGAACAACTCGAGATGATTCGTGTCAGCAAGAATCTATCGACTCCCTCAAGCAGATGCTCGCACAGTTGCTCGAAGACAAGAGGAAGTCAACTAACAGAGCCTCCTCTAAGACGTCTAAAGGCAAGCGAAAAGAGGGAGAGAGCTCATCTCCGAACACTCCGAGAAGAAAGAGCAACCCACCTCTGGTTCGTCTAAATCCTCGTCGCAGGAAAAGAACGACCAAGACCGGGGAAAAGTTCATTCTAAGAGAATGAACCAGTTGGAGCAACGTCTTGAGGCCCTTACCAATCGGAAAGGTCTCCAAGAAGCAGGAGTGGTCCGCCCATATCCAGCCGAATGGGATCTGGTTCCATACTCGCCCAAGTTCAAGGCTCCAACCCTCCAAGCATTTGATGGGAAAGGTTCACCTAACCAGCATATCTACTACTTTAAATCCCAAATAGGGAATGTGGTAGAAAACGATGCTATCCTGGCATGCTTATTCATTGGCACCCTGAAAGGGCTCGCCTTTGAATGGTTCATGAAGCTCCCAGAAGGCTTCATCAAGAACTGGGGTGATTTGGAGAAGCTTTTCTTAACGCGCTTCTTCGAAGATGACTCGGAAGTCACAATGCCCACCCTTTTGGCTACTAAACAGCGTAAGGGAGAGTCCGTCAAATCTTCGTGTGGAAAGATTTCAGAACGTGGCACTTCAATGTCCGAGCGGTATGACCCAGGTTACCCTGGTGGAAACATGCCGCCACAATCTCCAAACCTCGCTCCTTGCTCAATAGGAGTCGCTGAAAGTCGCACCTGGAAGCAATTAGTCCAACAAGGTGAACAGGCTGAGGAGATTGTCGCCCGCGTCAGAGTGGAAGAAAAACAAACCCAGGCCTGAAAGGTCAACGAGGCGTGCGCCTGACACATCCCTCCAAGCCAAAAGGAAGGATAACTTGGCAGCAGAGACCAAATCCCCTGTTAAACCTCAACCGGTCAAGGGAAGTGGCTCTTCAAGCCAACCACGGGCCAACAAGCAGTACTCCTTCAAGGATGAACATGTCGACTCGCTCTTTCAAATTACTCAACAAGAGCAATCGACTGAAACTTCCTGAAGCTAGGCGCCCCGAGGAAGTCGGTAAACCGACAATTCCAGCTACTGCATGTACCACAGGATGTTGGGACACCCTACCAAGAGCTGTTATGTCTTCAAGGACATCCTTCAGGCCCTGATTGACGCGGAGGTATTGAAACTCCGACCAGAGCAGAAGAAGGTGACGGTTAATATGACGTCAGTTCTCCAGTTTGGGAGACAACCCCCAACACCCACTGGAGTAGTCCCTATCCCAAGAGGGGAGCTGAGGATGGTCAACACAGACCCTCACCAGCAGCAGCAAGAAAAGGGCCTGGTACCTGTTCCCACACCTCAAGGAGAAGTCATGTGGGTTCATCCCGACCTTATTGATGGCCAGCAATGGACCACTGTGACCAGCAGGAAGTCCAAAGGCAAAGCTAAAGCTTCGTCTTGTAATGTGGTGTGCGACTCTTCTCGAGAATAGGAGACTGATGTTCCCTCGTTGACCGACTCAGAAGAGGAGACAATAGTTCTGGCCGCAGAACCCAGTCGGTGGTGGCAGAAACCCGTTCGGGGCAGCCATATTTGAAAAAGTATGGCGAAGTGGCAGTAACTCCTCCAAGACCCACTGCAGAGCCAGCCAAGCCCTCCACGAAGCAACCCGGGAAGAAACAGAAAGAACTTCGGTTTTCTCGAGTTCTTTCAAAAGACATAGCGAAAGGATCCACGGCACCTTACCGCTTTGATTTCTGGCTCAGTTGGCCAACATCCCGGCGCGGATTACTCTTTATGAGCTCCTCAGGCTATCAAAGTCAACCAGAGAAGCTCTATAGGAAGCTCTGGCTAATGCTGAGGTCTTCATGACCCAACTACCAAAGGAGGAAGATGTAGAGGATTGCCTCCACGCCTCCCAAAATATTCCCTGCATCACCTTCATGGCAGATGATATGCAAGTCAAAGGGAAGCATGATCGAACCCTTTACTTCGCAGGGTATATTGGATCATCTGAGGTGAACCGCATTTAGGTAGATCCGGGTCTGCATTGAGCATTATGCCACGCAGGGTCATGCAACATCTCAGGATTCCTACTCACTTTGAGCCCTACCAAGATGACCATTTATGGGTTCAATGCCAATAGTACCCGTCCAATGGGGAAGGTCAAGCTCAAATGCCAGATCGGAGATCTGAAGTCGGAGGTGACATGCTACGTCATAGATGCTGACACCTCCTACAACTTACTGCTGGGACGACTGTGGATTCATCGCAATTCTATCATTCCCTCTACCCTCCACCAGGTCATGAAATACATTAACGAGAGTGGAAAGGTGCGAACGTTGATTGCCGAAAGGCATCCGTTCAAGGAGTCGAGAATTATTTCACAGATTCCCTCCTGTACCAAGACTCTGTGGAAGCAGATGAAATCCCACAACGAGAGGAACCAGACTCTGGCAATGAAGCCGACACCGAGCTGGAGGAGGATGAGTGTGTGTGGGAGCTAGATCCACCTGTAACGGGCATTAATAGGCCCGATGTTGATAATACCTCCGCCGATGACGCAGGCGGATGGTATATTAATGAAGATTTAGATCTGGCGTATTTTCTGTGTTTGCTTCTGATTCAGTGCCGTCAGACACTAGTACCGACGTGGATGACGATCTCTGGTCGGCAATGGATGCTTTGACATCGTTGCATGTACCAGTGAAATCGTCCTTCGAAACATGTCGAAATGTCAGCGATGCGCAACAATCAATATTCATGGTTCCAGCGAGAAGGAAAGGCCAAAGACCAATTCTTTTCGGACGAATTGAATCCGAACCAATGACTCATGAAGAATCAGAAAGCGAGCAGGAATCCCCTCAGTTCGGTCTTATGAGCCAAAGGCACTCAGAATGATGAAAAACATGGGGTATGACCTAACCAGCAGACTCGGGTTGAACTTCGGCAAAGGAAGGAGAACGCTACTTCGATCCTTTGTGCCGAAAGGGAAAGCACCTGATTATTATCATCAGACTCGCAGGGGGTTGGGCTATGTGTCAACTCCGATCCCATCAGCCTCTGACTCTGAAGAGACATTGGGCCATGATTACTCATCGGGCACGTCCTCGTGGGAGTCAGATGCTAGTGTCGGCAACATCTTCAGAGAACTTTCAGTGAACATGGTTTCAACAAGCCACCTGAAAGACGGAGATGAAGAAATGATCCAATCTGATACAGATCCTTGGATCAAACATTTAAATACTCTTTGGGATGCCCGCTTTGAACAGCGAGAGCCACCCACAGTGGACAAGGTTGTTCAGATCAATCTGGGGGATGAGGCTAATCCTAAGCCCATCTTCATAAGTGATGGCTGTCACCTTCGGAGAAAAAAGGATCTTATATCTCTTGTACAAGAGTATATAGACGTCTTCGCCTGGAATTACGAAAGACATGCCCGGACTTGATCCTCAAGTGGCTATGCACCGCCTCAACATCAATTCGGACGTAAAGCCTGTCAAACAACAACAGCGACGATTCCGCCCAGAGATAATTGAGGCGATAGAATCAGAAGTCAGAAAGCTTATAGATTCTGGCTTCATCAGGGAAGAACAACATCCCGACTGGGTAGCCAACATCGTCCCCGTTGCCAAGAAGAACGGAAAGATCGAATCTGCACGATTTTCGTGATCTGAACGAGGCCTGTCCCAAGGACGAATTCCCACTACCAATCACAGATGTCATGATTGACAATACATGTGGATTCGAGCGAATGTCCTTCATGGACGGATTCTCAGGATATAATCAAATCAAAATGTATCCTGATGACGAAAAGCACACCTCATTCAGAACACCACTAGGGGTCTACTGCTACACCGTCATGCCCTTCGGACTGAAGAATGCAGGGGCAACATATCAAAGGGCCATGAATGCCATTTTCCATCAGCAAATGCGCAAAACAGTGGAATGTTATATTGATGACATTACGGTAAAAAGCCGCGCTAAAGGTGATTACATATCTGACCTGAAGGCTGTCTTTGGTATTATGCGGGCTCATCAATTGAAGATGAACCCCACCAAAGTCTTTCCTGGGGGTGGCCAGTGGAAAATTCTTAGGGTTTGTAGTAACCTCTACGGGGATTCATGTGGACCCAGAAAAGGTTCGCGCTATCCAGGAGATGCAACCTCCGAGAAATCTCAAGGAACTCAGGGGATTGCAAGGACGATTGGCGTACATCCGCAGGTTTATCTCAAATCTCTCTGGAAGATGCCAACCCTTCGCTAAGCTAATGAAGAAGGGTGTTTCATTCATTGGGACGATGCTTGCCAACAAGCATTTGAGGAAATCAAGCAATACCTCACACAACCACCAGTCCTTGCAGCTCCGATATCCGAAAAACCTTCCTGATATACGTCTGAGCAATGGATCATTCTTTGGGAGCTCTACTAGCTCAGAATGATGATCAAGGACGAGAGCAAGCGATCTACTATCTGAGTAGAACAATGATCGGAGCCGAACATCGGTACAACCCGATCGAGAAGGAATGTTTGGCACTGGTGTTCGCCATTCAAAAAATGCGACACTATCTGGCAGGCCAAACCATAAATGTCATATCAAAAGTCAACCCCTTGAGGTTACTCATGACAAAGCCTTCATCGCTAAATGGCCGACTGGAAAAATGGGCCATATTGTTATCTCAATATGAGATGCACTTTTTACCACAGAAGGCCATTAAAGGACAAGCGGTGGCGGATTTCCTGGCTGAGCATCCAGATCCGAGGGCAACCAAACTTTACGACGATCTCCCAGACGAGGTCGCTGAAGCCTGCCAGACCCAGACATCCTTTGAAAGACAGGTGTGGCAACTTTCTTTGATGGTGCATCAAGAACAAGCCAAAAGGACACACAGGAGTAGGAGTAGTATTGTCTCCCCGCAGAACTATGTGATTCCTCGAGCTCTCTATTAACCGAACCTTGTTCCAACAATGTGGCGGAGTACAATGCTCTTTTGATTGGGATGCAACTCGCCGATGAGATTGGCGTTAAAAATCTCGAGGCATATGGTGACTCCAAACTCATCGTTAGCCAGGTTCGTGGGGAGTACGAAGTCAGACATGAAAAACTAGTACCCTATTACATGCAACCGTCCACATGGCTGGGAAGTTTACAAACTTCTACATCGACCATGTACCGCGCAAGCAAAATGCGCATGCAGATGCACTGGCATCCCTCGCTGCCTCTTTAGCTCTTCCAGCTGGAGCAGCAGAGAAGGTATTTGTCTACAGCCACGATCTGTATTGCCCGAGAATTGCTCCTGAGGATTACCAGGAGCCAACAGGAGATTCTCAAAGCAAAGAAGCGCTGGAATTGTCGATCGGTCCAGAGCCTAGAGACTGGCGATTCCCCTACATTGATTATGTCCTGTATGGCATCCTGGGTGAAGACACCAAAGAAGCGGCTGCCATTCGAAGGAAAGCCCCCAAATACTACTATAATGCGATTACGCGAACACTGTATCGTCGATCGCATGACGGGATCTTGCTTCGCTGCCTTTCACAAAAGGAGGCACAGGAGGTATTGAAAGAAGCCAATGACGGCATGTGTGGAGCCCATCAACCTGGCCCAAAACTTGCATTCGACTCCAAAGGTTTGGATATATTGGCCCAAGATGATCGCTGACGCCATCACCTATGCCAAAAGATGTCACACCTGCCAAGTACATGGTGTTGGCCAAAGGCCTATCACCCTAGTTTTGATGATGATCAACTCATGAAGTTATGTTTACTAATGATCTTGTGTTTAATTAGTGACAGATCATTATCAAGATCTTAGTAGGTGCATAGCTCAACAAAGGATAAAATGTCAAGATTTGGAGCTAACACGGTGTGATCCAAGGAGCTTTTGGATCAAGCTTGGACCAAGTCAAGAAGATGAGAAGCCTTCAAGTGAAGACTTCAAGAAGATGAAGACTTGTGTCTAGGTATAAGATTTTGTTTGTTTTAGATAAAATGTAAAGGATAGAGTAGTTGGTGGATTGCTCAAGTATACCATGCACACACACTCTTGATATAATTATTTTCATAAAAGATTTTTTGGTTTAGAAAAGATTTTTCATTTGGAAAAATACAAGTTGGTTTTTAGTGTTTCTCATGTACTTATCTTTTAACCAAAACCAAGTTTAGAGATTTATGAATAAAACATAGATATTTCATTATGATGTGTAGTGGATCATATCCATACACACTATGCCTTAAAAATATATCTTGTTTTTGTATTTGATGAAGATTTGGAAAAACATGTTTTGGAAAAATATTGTTTTAGAAAATACAGTTTTTATCATGAGCCAAATATTTTCAAGTTACAAAAATAGTCCAATCTTTTATAACATGCCTTGATTTTGTGCAAGCATGTTTGTATATCAAAGTATATTGGTAAAACTATTTTTGTAGATTTTTAAGTATTTTATGGGATTTTATTTGAGCCAAAAAGACTAACTTTTAAATCCCAGAAAACTGTTTCAGGCTTCAGTTAAGTCGACTTGCCTCATTTATAAGTCGACTAATACTGGAGTCGGCCGACCGGACCGGCGACCGACGTGCACAGATGTGCACGCCTTTGTGCACTGGAGAACGGCCGACGTACGGGTCGACCGCTCCAGAGAGCAGAGCTCTCTGGAAAGTTCGGCCGACCGCACGGGTCGACCGACAGAGAGTTGGACTCTCAGCTCCAGTGGGTCGGTCGACCCTGGCGGTCGACCGTGGCTCCAACGATCAGAAATCCGACCGTTGGCGGTCGACCGCACGGGTCGACCGGCAGTTCTAACAAAGCCCAACGGCTAGTTTTGACAGCCTATATATTTGGGGGTTTGTGGACTGTTTTAAAAGAAGATTTTGGAGACTCTTAGAGCCAGTTTTTCCCATTCATTCCAGAGGTTTTTCTCCACAAAATTAGAGCCAATACTTCCAATAAAAGGAGAGTTTATCAAGAGTGTTTAAAAGAGATTTCTTGAGTTTTTCACCAAAGTTTCAATCCTGCTTTTCTCACACAAACACTTGAGCATCCATTGATCTATTCAATCCTTAGGAGTGTTGTAGTAAGAGCTTTTATGGTGATCAAAGTGTTGGATCACCAAGATTTCATTCTTATACTTTGAGGAGACGGGCAAGTGTGCTCGTGGTGGTTGGAGTTTGGTTGTGAACTTTTGGTTCGAGGTGCGGCCTCGGCGAGCTAGTGAGCTTGCGTGTGTACGGACTAGAGAGTCCGAGGGCTTGTAGGTGTTGCGGCACCGAGGAGAGATCCATTGGGATCTTGCATAGTGAAAATCCTTCGTGTGTCGAAGACGGGGATGTAGAGCAAGTGTGCTCGAACCTCGAAACATACCCTTGTGTTTGCGATTGCTCACTCTCTCTCTCTCTCTCT